>JAGVVM010020132.1:0-21184 GCA_019149425.1 Psidium friedrichsthalianum
TTTTTTTCCTTTTTTTCCCCCCCCCCCCCCCCCCCCCCCCCCTTTCCCTTTCTCCCCCCTTTTCTCCCCCCCCTCCTTCTCCCCCCCTTTTTTTTCCCCCCCCTTCTTCCTGTACCTCCCTCGCCCCCCAAAAATATAGCGGAAAACTACCCATAATGGCCTTGAGTCTTGCCCCAGTGACAATTTTAATGATTCTGTGCAAATGCTGGTAGCATCGTCGACACCGCTACATTAGACACAATCCTCAGCAGAATGGGGTGGCAGAACGTTTATGAACAGAACCCTGTTGGAGAGAGCAGATGCATGCTCTCTAATGCTGCATGGAAAAAGACTTTTGGGCTGAAGCTGTTAACACAGCCTGTTATCTGGTTAATCGCTCTCCTTCAACAGCAATAGACTGCAAGACTCCCTTTGAGAAGTGGTCAGGTAAGCCTTGCGATTACTCTAATCTAAAGGTTTTTGGATGCCCTGCTTATTATCATGTTAAGGATGGTAAGTTAGAACCTAGAGCAAGAAAATGCATCTTTGTTGGATATGCTGATGTGTAAAAGGGTATCGTTTGTGGTGTCAGGAATCCAACTCGCATAAGTTCATTATTAGTAGGGATGTTACTTTTAATGAAATGCTTATGCTTGATCAAAGAAATGTTGTTGATGATCATGCAGGAAAGCCTGAGAGCAATATGAATAAGGTGGAGGTTCAGATGGAGCCCAGAGAAAACCTCTCGAGATGATTTAAGCGAGCAAAGTGTTACTGTGGATTCAAGTTCAGATGAGGAAGCTGTAGATGAGGTGGAGCAGCCATATTCTATTACTACTGGCAGAAAAAGGAGGAGACTCGACCCCTCAAAAATATGGATACTCTGATTTGGTGGCTTATGCTCTCACGACAGCAGAAGGTATGGGTATTCATGAACCCTCTACTTATACTGAAGCTGTACTTGCGTAGAATCAAAAAAATGGGCTACTGCTATGGTTGAGGAACTTGAATCACTTCACAAGAACCAGACTTGGGACTTGGTGCCGTTGACTAAAGAAAAAAAGGCCATTTGGTGTAAATGGCTCTTCAAGAAAAAGGAAGGAATTCCAGGTGTTGAAGATGCTAGATGCAAGGCACGACTTGTAGCCAAAGGCTACAATCAAAAGGAGGGAATTGATTATACTGAGGTATTCTCTCCTGTGGTTAAGCACACTTCCATCCGTGTGTGTTATTAGCTTTAGTTGCTAAATTTGACTTTGAGCTTGAGCAACTTGATGTGAAGACTGTTTTTTTGCATGGTGACCTTGATGAGACTATTTATATGGCCCAGCCTAAGGGCTATTATGTAGAAGGCAAGGAAGACCATATTTGCAGATTGAAGAAATCCTTGTACGGTTTAAAGCAGTCTCCAAGACAGTGGTATAAGAGATTTGATAGCTTTATGATAGGAAGTGGTTATCATAGGAGCAGCTATGATAGTTGTGTCTACTTCAGGAAGGGTTCAGATGGATCCTTTGTCTATCTCTTCTTATATGTTGATGATATGCTCATTGCTGCAAAGAATATGTCAGATGTGTTGATCTTGAAGAAACGGCTCAGTGAGGAGTTCGAGATGAAAGATCTGGGTCCTGCCAAGAAAATCTTAGGGATGGAAATTCGGAGGGATTATATCTATCGCAGAGGAGCTATATTGAGAAGGTACTTGAGAAGTTTGGCATGCAGAACGCAAAACCTGTTACTACGCCATTAGCACCTCATTTTAGACTCTCAGCTCTACATTCACCTCAGTCAGAAGATGAGGAGGCTGCAATGTCTCATGTCCCATACTCCAGTGCAGTTGGCAGCTTGATGTATGCTATGGTATGTACTCGTCCCGACATTGCTCATGCAGTTAGTGTGGTAAGTAGATATATGGCTCACCCTGGAAAGGAGCATTGGCAGGCAGTAAAATGGATACGTAGGTATCTTAGAGGGACCCAGATTTGGGCTTGGTGTGATAGAAATAGTTCAAGTGGTACCTCATTGTCGGATTGTGGATTCTTCCTATGCAGGTGATCTCATAAAAGAAATCTTTGACTGGTTATCTCATCACGCGTCAGGAGCATTAATTCTTCGTCAACCATACAGTCGCCAATCCTTTTGATTTTACAGACGCACGATTATATCAGCAGCGAAGCCAGTGAGAACGCTCGATCTGGTTAACTTATACTCGCTCTAGGATACTTGGATTCACAACGACGACAATTCAGTTGTCAATAGTGATAACAGAGTCCTACACACTAGTTAAAACAAGTAGATCAGAGAGACTAAGCACATTGATGTCAGACATCACTTTATTCGAACCAAGTTGCAATATACAAATATGACCTCTAAAGAAATTGGGACTCTCAATCCTTCTTATGGTAACCAAACCTCCCCCCATCAAGCTTCAGCATCTTGCTCCTGATCCACATTCCATCGCTTGAGGTCCCATGCCCCTTTCGGGTCATATTGGCGAGGTGAATGGGAAACTAACCACCGTGAGAACATATCTCAGTAAGCTCACCCCTAATCTCACTCAGGATATTACATACTCTCAGTATCCAACTCTAACATGCTCTCCTAGATGCTCATGTCACAGAAACAAAAACATGGGCATCTTCATGGCTCATTCAAAATCAAGCAAGCATGGAGAATTCATAAATGTCAATGCAATGCTATGCCATATTCAAATTGACCTCGGCTCTCTAGCCAACTCGACCGTGTTAAACGAATCAAGTCCGACCCGTGTTGAACTATACGTCTCAGATTGGCACATTATCTCTCCAGTGATTAGGGCGCATTGTGCGCACTCGCCTTGAACTATACGCCTCAAATTGGTACTCTTTCTCCTCTCCGCGTTAAACGCATCAGGGCTGCCCTCCACCCATGTCATAGAGGGACACCACAATATTCACTGCTCGACATCCGCCATTTCACAATATAATATATATATGCCAGCATGCAAAATCCATTGCACAAAATATTCAGGCAGGCATATTCGGGCGGATAAAATAATGCAATTGCAACCGAGCATAATTCACAATAATGCAATCCAGGAAATTCTCAAATATAGACTCAGCTATATTAATTCCACGACCAGACACAATGTCTAAGCCAGTCACTTTGTCCATTGCTCACAATTTTGCCAAAATTGCCTAATTTGCATTTTTACATTAAAATATGCTTTTTGAGCCCACGATATCTCAATAATTGACCCTAAACACAAATGGAAAGCACATGAAAATATTCTAGGCTAGTGAATAGTACTCAAGGTGTCGTGAATAGTACCACAGAAAATCATTCGTGCCTAGTTTCGCCCAAAACGTTCCAAAATCTCATTTTTCGGTATTCAAACCTCACTGCACCATCATCGACACCCATGGAGCCTAAACTCAACATGAACAGTACCACATCGGGCATGAACAGTACATAGAGTATGCACAAAGAACAGTTTTCATAAAAATCACCAAATCAATCAATTTTTCTATACCGATCTACCTTAAATCGCACCCTAGAGTCTATCTAAGAATCATCTAACATCCTACTCGAGGTTTAGGGGTCGGCTTACCGAAAAATTGAGCAAAGAAGCCCCAAAACAAACTGAAACAGAGGCGGCTTCAAAAAGATAGCAGAAGACAACAACGCGCAAAGCTGGTTCAAAATGAAATTCCTGATGATTTAGAAATCATATAGGGCTGATTCTTGTGTCAAAATGTCAAGGAAAGAAATATGAAGAAACTCACAGTTGGTCAAAAATTCAACCGACATGATGACGGCTGCGAAAACGGTCAAAAACTGACAGAACCACAACCTGGAAAACAGCCTGTGCAAGGGTCCAATTTTGCTTCTGTTTAAGGGTGTTCCAGGGCTAATCTTGAGATGAATTTTTGTGGAGAACTATTAGAGAGATAGATGAAGGTGAGGTTAAAAGGGTGTCTCAAAATCACGACGTTTGGGCAGATTACGAGCGGCAAAACAAGCGGCGGCTTTCTGGCAGCCAAAAACCAAGAGCGAAAATAAGAGAGAGGAAGGGCCACGAAATTGTCGAGAGCAAGAGAGAGAGTGATTTGTTGATAATGGAGAGAGAGAGAGAGAGAGAGAGAGAGAGAGAATATCTCAAAAAAGTGAATTATTGATTTTCACTATTCACAACGCTATTCACTATTTGACTGGTCAAAAGTTTGACTGATGGTGACCGATAGTCGATTGACGAAATTGATTTGACATCTAACGAGATATTTCTAGGGATTCATGCCATTCGGGACTAATCAGGCACAATCGAGACTGATCGAGGCTCAAGCGCGAACGGAATCGGAAGCAAAATTACTCCGAATTAAATTTCTAGTCTCACTAAAAATACTACCACCACAAATCTAGGGAGTTTAAACCAAACCGGGGGCAATTCGATCACTTCCAATATTTTGCCTTTCTTCTTGGCACTCCGAAACCAAATTGCCAATTTCTGAGCCTTTCGAGGTGACGTCCATTTTTCAACTGCGAATATCCTAAAAATTCAATTATCCAAGTTCAGAATCCATTTCATGGTCACATTCATATGATTGCCACTTTAGTAAATACTCAAACTAACGGGTGGCTTCTAGGAGCTACGCGTATCGACCCGCAATTAGGTCCACATACTTAAATTCATGGCAGTCTTTCCCTTTTGGTTAGTCATCTCAAAGTGGCCAACTTCGAGTGAGATTTAACTAGAGTGAAATCAATGAAGTACATCCATTCTATATTACAAATCCCAAAAATGGGTCGAATTTTTAGAATGCCACATATATTGTGTCTCTAGTTCTCATTTTGGCGATCATTAGGCATGCCCCATTTGTGGCTTACATTTGGTATTAGAGCCACCTAACCGAGAGTTGAAACACATTCTGTTTTGGCATAATTTCGATAGTTTCTATTAACACCTAAATTTTGATTTTTCTTTTCATTCATTTTACATAAAAAAAAAATGAGAAATAGTTTTAGTTCTCATAAAAAATAAATTAGTTTTCATGCATAGCATAATTAATTTGGTTTAGCATGCCTTTCATTTTGCATTTGCATTAGTTTGAAGGGACGACAGTGGAAAATGGAGATGAAATTGGCGAATGGATTGGATCAAATTCCTTGGGAATTTCAGGTAAGGCTTAGGGGAAGTGCTGAAATACATAAAAACCTTAGGGCCTAATTTGATTATAATTCGGCTCCGTGCAAAGGGAGTTTGAGAATTAGAGTTTATTTAATTAAAAGGCTGAACGACAAATGCCCTTTTAAGTAAAGTTAACCCTAGTTTGCAATGTTATAAATAGACGCATAGGGTTCGCGTTCAAGGGGGGCCAATTCATAATTCAATACACAGTCATTTGAGGTGACGGCTACACTGTGCCCGATAAGAGAGAAAGGGAGCAGGCGAAAAACAACAGAAGGAGTGTGGTCACCGAAGGACACAAGAAAGGGGAGGCTGACTTTTTATTGATATCAAATATTTGTATCCCACTACGATGATTCTGGTGTTTCTTTCTTTTGCAGGATTGGCTCACAGAAAACGCTAGTGGATGGCTTTTGAAGAGGAGAACACAGTAGAGAAGGGTCGGCAATTCACTATTCAGATTCAGAAAAATCACATATGAAAGGTGAGAAGGAGAGAGAGAAAAGAGGGCTCTGCACTTGAAGAATCCGAAAATCTACGAGGTCTTCAAGCTCCTGCTACGATTGCCTCAACAGATTCTTTTTTTTTTTTGGTCCGAGATCGTCATCATCGAAGCACCTCTCCAGAACACCTCACGGTCTCCGGAGCCTATCACGAGCAGCCATCGTTGGTCCCGTGATCTCAGCTGATTTATTTTGTAAGTCTTTCAGGTGAGCACCACAGAACAAGCAAGCCATCACCGCGTTCCTCGTTCGTGTCCGTCACTGCAGTCCCCGAGCCTGTTCCCTCCGCCGATCATCGACGAGCAAGCCACGACGCCTCCCAAACTACAGTGAAATTCCAGCGTTGTTATCCTCGCACTGCTATCAGCCTGGCGCCCTGACTGAAACAAATATTGAACGACGTTGTTGCCTGACGATCCGGCTGAGATCCCACCGTAATCTGACGCTTTTGCTGAGCTGTTATCCGCGTCATCATCACACTCGCTCGATGCCGAAGAACTGAAGGCTATGAAGCCCACCACACGTAGTCCGGGATGAGTTGTGTTGCTCCGCAGATCTCACAACAAATTGTAGTTCTGACGATAATTTTTCGCTGGATTAAACGAGTCCCTCGCCGCATTCACATTCCGTTTTGTAGCCTGACACGCACAGGAGACCAAGGGAAAAGATTTGGTGGGAATCTTGGACAAGAGCCATTGGGAGTGAAAAGTTGGGGACAAAGACCGTATTCAGTCAACTGGTGGATGAGAAGTCAAAAGAGAAGGTTGGACAATCCACGTTCACGGCAGGAGGGAGTTAGTCGATGGTTTTGAGGGAAGTAAAGACAAAATCAAAACAAAAAAAGTATGGAGTCTGGGGTCATTGAGAAAGCTTTTGCTTCTTCTTTTTTTTCCATACGTCCCCAGAAGTTTCAGTCTTTTGATCCGTCGGTGGCAATTTTTCAATGGAGATTTAGCATTTATGAAAAATCTTGATCATCTGACGCCATCGACTTGGAAGTCCTCCAGCTGATCGGCCCGAAAGTCTCGTGCTCGAATCGCAACTTCGGATCAAGTTTTCGAATTAGGAAAGTGATCTAATTCAAGGTAAAATTTCTTTCTTGATATATTCTGAATATTGTGATTCCTAATTTGAATGGATTGATAGTTATGTGAATATTTGAACATTTTATTGGAATTCTGCATATGCTCATGAATCTTACTGAATTTACATGTTTTTGCGATTAAAGGAAGCGATCTTGCAAGGTCCATCATAAAGTTTTGATTTTATAAAAAAAAATTGAGAAAAAGTGTTGTACAATTTTGAATTGATAATCACATCTTGGCATATTTTTCTGAAATCAAAACACTAAATCTAAATTAGGAAAGTTGCCTTTCCTAATAGGCAACGGGTTTCCTAAAATGGATATGTCCTACCCTTGACCATTGGGATACGATCCCTCTGATTTAGTGAAAAATGGAAATTTGGCCAATCCGATCTATTGCCATTAGACCCGATTCGCTATCTTCATAAGCCAATTTTGATTGAAATCTTATTTTGATTTTAGTTCCACGTTAAAAAAAAAAATCCTAAAAGCCTTAGTAAAACACGGTTTTCTAGAAGCTGTATTTAATTAAAACTTTTAGGAAGATAAGATTTCTTAGAAACCCAAGATTAGAATAAAAGTTAAATGAAATCTTTCAAGATCATCCTCAAGAGGGGTGAAAATTCTAAAATAAAAAAAAAATTTGCTCATATCTTGAATTGTCTCATGCATACCGCATTGCATATCTTTGCATTATCTTGTTTTGCTCGCATGGTAATTTTCGAGTATCACTTGCTTCCCCCCATTTTTCGAAAATTCTGCAGTGTCATAAGCTGTCATGTTGCATGTTCGCATATCATAATTTGTCATGCGATATTTGTTCATCTTTATGTCATGTCATTATATGAACATTCACATATCATAGAGAAATCATGTTTAGGTCCATTCGTCTATAGTTGATTATCTAAAGTTGCATGTTTGGTATAATTGATTGCATAATTGTTTACATGGTATTCATGTCATCTATAATTTTTGCATGTTTAAAATTGATTGTCTTGCATTATGTTTTGTGACATCCCGAATTTCGATCATTTGTAAGATAAATAATATTAGATTTTTGAGAATTAAGAGACAAATATTGGACGATGCATCGCTTGGTTTCGTAGTTGACCGTTTTGCTCCGATAAACCGGATATGTATCGGAAGTCTAGAAAAGACCTTTTTGGCCCCTGGTTTGTGATAGACTCTCTAGATTTGTGGTGATAGTATTTTTAGTGAGATTAGAATTCTAATTTTAGAAAATCTTATGTCTACAATTATTTGCACTTGAGCCCCAACCAATCCAAAAATTAGCCGATCGCAAGAAATTTACCTCGTAAAGTGTGCCAGCAATCAAATCAATCACATTAGTCATTTTCAATCACATTAATCGTGTCAATCGATCATCGATCACCATCGGTCAAACTTTTTGACCAGTCAATCGATGAATAGTGCCTATCAATCGATGAATAGTGCCACCAATAATTGAAGATATTTTTCTCTCTCCCCCATTATTTGGCCAACCAAGCTCTCTCTCTCCCTAGAAAATTTCGTGCTCATCCTCCCTCTCTCTCATTTTCTTTCTTGATTTTGTTCACCAGAGGAATCGCCGCCCAAACGTCGTCATTTTAAGATGCCCTTTTAACCTCATCTTCACCTCTTTCCCTAGAAGTTCTCCACCAAAAATCAGCTTAAGATCAACCCTAGAACCCCCCAAACAGAGCCAAAACTTGACCCTATACAGGCTGATTTTTCTTTCTGTGCCAGTAGTTTTTCGTCGATTCCGGACCTGTCACTGTTCCGATTGAGGTCAAACCAATGTGAGTCTCTGCATCTTTCTGGATGAGCTCTCCGTTTGATTCAAGCGTGCACGTTGTCGTCTTTCACCGCCGTTTCCGCTCTTCTGTGCTACTGCTGCTCTAGCTTCTTGGTAGAGCTATTCTAGCTTAATCTTGGTGAGTTTTGCTTGTAAATCTTGAGTAGGATGTTAGATTATTCATGGATTAGCTCTAAGATGTGATTAGAGGTAGAACAGTTTAGAAAATTTGATCGGTTTGGGGTTTAAAGAGAAAACCAATTCTGTTAAGGTTTCGGGTCACTGTTCACACTGGGAAATTTACTGTTCATGATGGACTTGGACTGTCTGTGGGTGCCGGTAATGGTATGATGAGGCTTAAATGTTGAAAAAAGGATTTTTAGAGCGCTTTAGAAAAAATTGGGCCCAAATAGTCTTCTGAGGCATTGTTCATGAGTTGTGAAACATTGTATTTGGGCTGTCCACATATATCCATGGTCAATTATTATGATTTGGTGGGCCCAAAGTGCAGGCCTAATAGCGAAATGGCGAAATCAAGCAATTCCGATGGAATCGGAGTAGATTAGACAAAGTGAATGGCTTAGATATTATAATAAACCGTAATGATTGACTTTTGAGCATGTTTGATTGAGTTGTGAACTGTTTCTCTGGTTTTTTTGAATTGTCGTTGCTTGAGTTATCTGGTTAATATTGGCCTAGAAACCTGAGAGCGTATGTTTAGGATCGCATGTTTAGGGTCGATCTGAGGGCATCTGGTATACTGGGTGAGATTTAGAGGGTAAACTTGCTGAGCTGTTAGCTCACCCATGTTTGGGAATGATCTTTTCATATGTGTAGGTTTGGCATTGGATAGAACGATGAAGACGATGAAGCTAATGGATGGCGCCAATAAGAAGAGAGCAAGTAATGAGTAAGTCTTGAGGTAGCGTTCTGAGGCGCTACATGTTTTGTCTTGCTATTATGTCATCTTGCATGTTTTAATTAATTAGCTAATTTTGCATGTAGGGAAACGAGACATTAATCTCGCATGTTGTGCATAGCATTTTGTTGTTTGATTTTCATGTCATTGCATTCCCTCTATTTAGTCGTCCATATGTGTCATTATATTCATTGCATTCATTCATGCATTCTTCTCATCCATATATTGCATCTAAATAGCAAAAACATTAAGAACACCTTGCTTGAGCTTAAAAATAAACTCAATCAAGCTTTAGTTGCCAAACATAGGATTTTCATGGAATTAAAGTATCGAAAAGGCAATATCTTTAATTAGTTAATGTAATCAAGTCCCTGGATCCATAATTTCTGTTCGTAGGAATAAAATAGTTCCCCCGCTATTTTATTTAGGTTTCTAATCAACCTATCAAAAATGGTTAGTGGCGACTCTGAATTCATAATCAATCTAATTAACCAAAGTTGTGAATTGATAAGGCTTAGGAGAGTCCGTATTAGGTTAGTCATTTAATTAACCTCATAATCTATTAGCCTGGAATTTTTTAATTTTACATCACGAAAGTTTCATTCGATGAAAATTGTTTCTAATTACATATTCGAACTTGTCTCGTCGATACAAGCATTTTGAGTGGTTGCACATATCCAGGGGATGCCAAAAACCGCCGCACAAGCCCACTAGCACCACGGCTGTGGCAGCACGCGATAATCACCGACAATGCTACTGTTTATGTGACTTTTTGTGTGTTTTTGTTCAATGAAATTATGATTTGATCACATAATCAAATAGGACTCTTCAAGACGAAGAGATTGGGTAGCCGCATGCCATCAAACGGCGGAGCAAGCACCGACACCCGCCTAAGCAATGGCTGTACCTAGCAACCATGTGCCTAGGTATGAACTGATACGTCGATTTTTTTGAACAACCGTCACATTGACATTAGGGATAACTATTTGGGTTGACTCGAGACTACACTCGTAAACTAGGTTCACCCGATCCTTTACCCAACTTGCTTGGACCTAACCAAGAAAGATGCTTTTTTTTTTCTCTAGGCTCTATTTTCCTTTCACTTACATTTGCATATGCTGAACACCCAAATATTTGAAGAGAAGAATAATCAATAGACTAACCTGACCATACCACCCTGGTGTTTTGCAGTAAATAGATGTGCACGGAGAATGATTTATCAACCAACAAGTTGTATCAACGGCCTTATCCCAAACTCCTTACCTCAACCGATGTTAGACAACATGCGCCTAGTCCTTTCTAATAAGATTTTGTTCATGTGTTATGCAAAACTATTTTGATGTGATGCATTCATTGTAGTATGATGGCTCACAATGCCTTCATTCTTACATAACTCATTAAACTCGGCTCCACAAAATTTCAGCCCAAACCTTTACTAGTCTACTTCTCAATCATTGTTTTTCATTGCTTAAATATAACAAAAACATCACTATTCTTCTTTAGAAAATAGACCCAAACCTTCATTGAAAAATCATCAATGAAAGTGAGTGTATACCTTGAACTAAGGCCTTTTGCAGAACTTTCACAGGCCTCCAAATATTAGAATGAATATAATCTAAAGTACCTTTTTTTGTGTGAATTCTTATTTTGCAACTGACTCTTTTTTATTCCCAAAAATACAATACTCACATCAATTCAATTTTCCAGTTTTCTGACCACACAAAAGACCTCTCTTACTCTACTCCCCCATCCCTCTAATACTCATATGGCCCAATCACGTATGCCATAATATAGTGTTGTCTATTTCTGTCATAGCAGATGAGATTGCAGCTGAACCAGTATCAACAGAGCCAGCTAATACAAAGTGCCATTTTTAGGCCTTTCATCAATAGAAGTGAACATATCATAATTTTCCTAACTCCACTTTCAACAGTGAACTTACAACCATTAGCATCAAGCGTGCCTAAAGAGATGAGGTTCTTCTTCAAATCAGGCACATGTCTGATATCTTCTAAGGTTTTGATCTACCATCATGCATTTTATTGTTGACAATCTCAATCCTAACCGGTTTACATTTAGTGTTATTTGTCACTAGGATAATTCTACCATTATATTTTTTGTACATGGAGAGCCAATTACTACTAGGACACATGTGGTACAAACAACCTGAATCAAGAATCCAAATATCACATAACTTGTCTTTATCATCTGCAACTAATAGCCAATTTCGTTTACTTCTTTAGCAACACCTGCTTGAGCGAGATTTTCACTTCCCTGATTCATTTTGTTCTAGTAGTTGTGATTGTCGTGATGATTTGCATTCTCTTGATTTTGTTGATTCAAATTATCTTTTCTTTGCCGCTTTATCTTCAGTTTTAGACAATTTATATTAATATACCCCTTAGACTTACAACAGTTGCAAGTTAAATCCTTGAGCTTTCATTTTGACATGTTCTTGCCACTATTGCTTCTCTCAACAAACCTTCCCTAAGCAACTAGACCAGCCCATGATCACTACTGCCTTCAAAAGTCAATTTTATCAAGTTTCTACTTATTCAGTAGACTAGTCTTGACATCTTCAATAACAATAGTTTCTCTACTGAGAGTCATGATATCTCTAAAATTTTTATAGGAGGGAGGTAGTGAAACTAACAATAAAAGACTTTGATCCTCATCTTCAATCTTAAAGTCAATACTTCTTATGCAAAGATAATAGCATTGAATTCATAAATATTAGACTTAAGGGAAGCACCTTCAACCATATGAATAATGACTAGTTTTTCCTTGAGACTTAATCCATTGGTGAGAGATTTTGTCAAAAAATACTCTCCAATTTCATTCATAGGCCTACAATTGTTTTCTGATCTAGTACCTCTTGCAAAACTTCATCCGTGAGACACAACTGGATAGTGGACAAAGACTTTTCATCTAATTCTTCCCATGTTTCATTTGATGTCGTTTCTGATTTATTTCCTTCATTAAAGAGAGTTTTCTTCAAAACCTATTGCATAAGAATAGCTAACATATGAACTTGCTATAGGTTGAAACTACCACTCTCATCAAACTTCTCAATATCAAATTTTGTTGCTGAACTTGAAGCCATGAGCAAAAGATCGGAAAACCCTATGGCTCTAATACCAAATTGTTAAGACCAATAGAGATACAATTATGAAATTAAAACTAAGATGAAAAAATAAACACAAATATTTATGTGGAAACCCTTGCAAGAAAAATCACGGGGAGAGGAGAAGCAAAATCTACTATGAAAATTCAAAGATTACAAAAGGTGGCTCCAAAACTAAAGACTACTTCTATCTCTGCTTCTTAACCTCATAATTTGATAAAAGTATTAATTATACTGATTTCAAATCTTAACATCGACAAAAAAAAAAATAATACGTCGGCCCAAGCCCATAAATAATTCAAGACATATCAATAAATAGTATTTATAAGATACCTTCATCTGAGGGAGATTGCCAAAATAGAGCTCAAGTTTGAGTCCTTCAACATATCAAACTGGGCCCACATTCACTCACAAGATAAATCAAATGAGTTATAGGCCAACTAAAATATTTTAGGGACTGGTTCCCATAATTCAAGTATCCTTCTGCATCAAGATATCTCAACTTGGTCACAACCATCGGCCCCATAATCCAGGTATCCTTCATCATCAAGATATCTCAACTTGCCCACAACCATCAGCTTTGATAGCGTTTGTTGGGAGCGTGCAACATAACTCCACCAACAATCATCGACTCTGATATCGTTTGTTGGGAGCATGCAATAAAATCCAATACATATTTTCAGGTAGATCGCCAAGAGGAGCCCAAGTACAAACACGTCAGTATATTCAGTTTGACCCACACTTACTCAAACGCTTAGGTCAATGATATAAGCCAACTATGATATATCAATTAACACCAACTGCATCAATCCTCCGATGCGGGATTTTTCTAACTCAACTCGCACCTGCATCTCAAAATCAATCAAGATATGCACAATCAAGAGAGAAATACGCGTGATCTTGAGAACCAAGGGAAATATCCTAATTACCTTGAATGCAACGATCAACTAATTTGCTCAACGTTCTGCCCCATAAGCATCATAGGTCGTATTTCCATCCGGTCGAATTTCCACTTTAGTTCAAGTAGCACAAAAAAGAATCAAAATATATTAATGGAGTCCATAGTTCTTATCCTTTTATTTTCTTTTGAGCTACATTCTCCTATGACCGAGTCCGGAAAACTCGCTCGAACCATAACTCTGATAAGTGGATTACGTGGACATCATTAATATTTAATTTCGGCTAAATTTGCATAGGAGTTATTAACGACCCACCAGTCGGAAGTATGGTTGGGATCTGTCCCACAAGGATGACATATAACCTAGTTTATCTCTTCGGAAATTGGACCGGATCTCATGCTCAATAGTTGTTGTTTAGAAACAAAAAGCAAAGTTGAGTGGAGGATGGTGGCTCGTCCCTTCAATGACTAATTAGAATAAAACAGTACACAACCGAATTGACAGAATAAACTAATTATTTTAAGGAAGGGCATGATTCAGGCCCGAAGAAATCCTATATAAAAGGCTGAACGAGAGAGCACTATTGGCAACAATTTGGAGAAGCAATTCAATTTTCTTCCGCCTTTCTCTTTCAGATTGATGGAGGGCTCATTTTTCTGTGTGTCTAGCAGGCTTCTCGTCTTGCTCTGTCTCCATGTCCTCATGATCTGCTTCATGCACGAAGGTTATGCTTATGGAGTAGAAGGGAAGATTGCAAGCCGCACCGTATTAGTTAGCTCTCTATTGCCTTCTCCTTCTTGCTCACCTTCCACCACCAAAGGTCTGTCTGTCTGTCTCTCTCTCTCTCTCAATATGTAAAATTCGAAATCGCCATGGGTAGTAGTCTATTACCACGGGATTATTCATTCGTTCAATAAGCCGGTTATATATGGACATGTAGCGTGCTTATGTCTAGTGGGGAAGGTGATTTTCTCGGATCATGAATGGACTCGGACATGGATGAGATTGGTTGAATTTGGGGCCGTGAATAATCGAACCCAAACCATTGTTAGGGAAAGTATAGTGCTCTCCACTTAGTCATAGGACCACAGGTCTTGCACCTGTGAGTTACCATGTTTTCTTCTTCATGTTCTTCATATAATTATAACCATATTGATGAGGAAATTAAGGTGAAAGAGGGTGATTAGAAGAGGGCATATAGGCAGGCGATCCGTTTCTTCTGCATTAGCTCGACCCCGAATGGTTCAAGTTGCATTTGGTGGAGGGACTTGGTCGTACAAATGATGGTGATCATATCATATTGATATGTCCCGTTCAAAAAGCTGTCTTTTGATCCAATGGGAATACCATGGTTAGAAAACGAGAGAAGAATAAAATAAAAATTTATATCCACCGTCAAACCAATGATTTTAAGAGTTGACCAAACCGAATTCCAAGTCTTTGTTGAATGAATTAATAGAACAATCTTTCTTTCTTTCTTTTACCAATGCTTTATTAACTTGCTATAGCATCACATGACATGCTTTTAGCCAGCAATCGGAAGTCGAGCTTGGAAGTACTTCACAAGCATGGCCCATGCCCTCACCTTGTTCAAGGCCACAACCCTCCAAATCACACTAAGACGCTGCTCCAAGATGAGTCAAGGGTCAAGTGGATTCAGTCCCGATCCTCCAACGGCAGCGATGGCCTGAAAGCTTCGGCAGCAACCAGTCTTCCGGCAAAGTCTGGCATCACCGTGGGAACTGGCAATTACGTAGTTAGAATTGGCCTCGGCACGCCAAAAGGATCTCACTCTAATCTTTGACACCGGCAGCCCCCTCACGTGGACCCAGTGCGAGCCGTGCGTGGGATCTTGCTACACTCAGTCTGACCCGATCTTTAACCCATCTCAATCGTCGTCCTATGCTAATATCTCGTGCAACTCGACAGCATGCTCTCAACTTGGTGGTTCCACCGGTAATAATCAACCACATTTGAGATACTTATGATACCTTACTAGAATGCTCTTCATGCATAGATGATGAATCTTGGTTTTTAAAAGTTAGAAACCATCACAAGAATAACTAGAACTGGTGCAAGTGATGTTTTTGCTCTTGCATCTTTAGGGGGTACGGGATGCTCCAGATCAACATGTCTATATTCCATCCAATATGGCGACCAATCATCTTCAGCCAGCTTCTTGGCAACCGAGAAGTTGACAATATCACCGACGGATATTGTCGGCAATTTCGAATTCGGCTGCGGCGAGAACAACCAAGGCCGCTTTGGCAGAGCCGCAGGGTTGATCGGGCTCTCGGATGACAAGATCTCCATCGTGGAACAAACTGCGGCCAAATATGGCAAGTATTTCTCCTACTGCTTGCCCTCTTCTTCTAGCTCCACCGGACACTTGACTTTTGGCAAAGACGGCAGAGCATCGAGCTCGGTTAGCTTCACGCCATTATCAACGGTCCACAAGGTTTGCAGTTCTACGGAATAAGTATCGTAGCAATCAGTGTAGGAGGAAATCGTCTATCGATACCATCGACGGTTTTTTCAAGTGGAGGCGCCATCATCGACTCGGGAACTGTCATTACCCGATTGCCTCCGACAGCTTATAGTGCCTTGAGAACCACGTTTAGGAAAGCAATGGCGAATTACACGATGGCGCCGGCGCTTTCCATCCTCGATACTTGCTACGACTTCAGCGAAGAGAGCATGGTCACGCTCCCATTGATAACTTTCTCTTTCGCTGGGGGAGTCGACGTCGATTTGGACCCTAATGGGATATTCTTCTCCGCGAAGGCCTCGCAAGTTTGCCTAGCTTTTGCGGCGAATGGTGCTGATAGTGATCTGGGCATTTATGGTAATGTGCAGCAGACTACGTTTGAAGTTGTGTACGATGTTGCTGGAGGAAAGCTAGGCTTTGGTTCGAATGGCTGCTCCTAAGAAGGATAGATTAAAACGCAAGTCACGTATGATGTACTCGATGACAATTAGGAGTATAAAAATTGAATGTGTCATCATCAAATAAAAGTCAAATCTTGATCAAATGTTTGAATTGTAATTATTGCAAATTGAGAATGAAAGAAATGCTACAACTATGCTCTTTTTAGTGTCGTTTAACGATGATTTTTCTGAGTTACAATTTATGGCATCCGAATATCCAAATTTAACTAAACATAAACGGGATCGATGTCGATATTTTTAAGCTTGTAAGGACAAGCTTGACTTGCTTTTTTTGCCCATCCAACGAAAATTTCTCAGCTTCACCCGTCCAATTTTGGAAAAATTATCAAATTAGTACTAAACGTATTATACATATGTCAATGTAATACTAACCTTCTCGATTTTCCCAAGGTAAATTTAAACATTTTTGTGAAAATTTTTTAATGTGTTCATCTCAGCCAATTTTTACCTGAAATTGGTGACATTGCGGTCTAGTCATCGCTGGTCATCTTATGTGTCACGCCGGCATCTGATATGGGCAAAACTTGTCAAAAGCTGGTGGTTTGAGTAATTTTATGAATCTTTTGGTTTTTTATCTCTCTTATTTCTCTCGTCTCTTCTAGGATGTATAATTCGTTGACGCCAATCTGCATCTTTGGCTGGATGATAACGCACGAAAACTGCAGGGAAGCTTCTGACCAGCAATTGCTTGGACCTTCCCAGAAACCCAGAAAATGGCCCCCATCTCTTGTCTTAGCTGAAAGAAATAATCCCTTCTTCTCTAGTGCTGCTATTCTCTTCCCTTCACCCTACCTCGAGATCAGAGCTCGAGCATGTTGCAGTACGGCTCGAGATCAGATCGGCAGCTCAAGGCCACTGCGCTGGAGGTTGATGGATTCCACCTTCGTTAATTGAAATCTTTTCCATTCCGCCGCGGACTGATAAGGTAAGATATAATTATTCACCTATAATATGAACTGGCTAGCGTGGACCAACGTGGACCCAACCCTGATAAGAGCCCTAAGCGCTCTATGGCCGACGTCTTCTTTCTCCTTGGCCACAAAGCTAGAGCTTGCGGCCCCCATGGCTGTCGAGCTCTAAAACTCGAGGTCCGTGGCCATGGCAGTCGCGTGAGCCGTGGGCTCAAGCTCCACGACCGTGGTGGCGCGAGCTCCTCAAATCGGCACCTCGACGGCGAGGTTGCAGCCCGCGATGGCTGTGGAGCTCGAGCTCTAATGGCCATGCCAGAGGCGTCTTCTGGATTTTCTTGGGAACGCACGCCACAGAGAGAGATAGTGGAGGGAGAAATTTTTCTTCTTTTTGACTGGTGGGCCCTTGTGAGCCACGTGTCACACAATGAGTAATGATGTGGGCCACGTAGGATTTACCCTGTCTAAACCTATATTTTCTCCCATTTTTACCTAAAATTAGTGGACATTGCCGTCTGGTCATCGCTGTCCATCTTATGTGTCATGCCAACAATCTGATGTGGACGAACTTTTCAAAACCTGGTGGTTTTGAGTAATTTTATGAATCTTTTGGTTTTTTATTCTTTCTTATTTCTTTATTACTCGTCATCTTTGGTAGGATGTATAATTCGTTGACGCCAATCTGCATCTTTGGCTGGATGATAACAGCACGAAAATTGCAGGGATGCTTCTGACCAGCATTGCTGGACTTTCATTTTCAAGGAGGAGAAACCCAGAAAATGGCCCAGGCCATCAGGTTGTCTTAGCTGAAAGAAATAAAAATCCCTTCGGTTCTTCTAGTGCTGCTATTCTCGTCCTTCACAGGGCCGACCTTGAGCTCTGCCGCGGCACTAAGTTCAAGCCCCCAGATCTGGAAGGCTCGAGCTATGTTGCAATATCGAGCTCGAGATCGAGATCCGGCAGCTCAAGGTCCATGCTGCAGTGGAGGTTGAGGTGTAAGAGTTTTTTTATGTGGGCTTACATTAATTGAAATTAATTTTTACTAATTAATAGGTTGATCTGATAAGGTAAGATATAATTATTCTTACCTATTTAATATGAACTGGCTAGCGTGGACCACTCGTTAGACCCAACCCGTGATAAGAGGGTTAACACGAAAAACTCTATAGAAAGGCTCAAGTCTTCCTCTACCCCTCCGCTCAGAAAAACAGAACGTACATTTCGTTTGAAGGGTGGTTATCTCATCGACCAGCGTTAACAGGAGGGAATAGAGGGGAACCACTCGAGTCTCATGAATCGTCGTCGTTCGACATTAATTCTTCGGTTGATTCCACACAGGTGCGCCAATCCTTTTGATTTTATATTGTCACGCCTTGAACCCAGCGAGCAACACGACATCCCTATTAACTTATACTCGCTCGATTGGATAATCACAACGACGACCTAGGATACTCGTCGTCATCCAACCGAAAACTAGAGTTCCTGCGCTAGCCAAACAATACCCTCCATACACGACGTACATAAAACAGGTAGAGAAGAGAGACAGCTCAGCAATTTAAAACACACCTTCATACGTATAAACAAATCAAGATTTGCAATATACAAACCGTCGACCTCTCAACCCAAATTGGGATCTGGTCGATACCAAACTTTCCCCCTATACAAAAACTATAACCAAAAAGGGGAACATGACTACATCTAGTCATCATCCGCTTCAGGGTCATCCACTTGCTCCTCATCCACAGTTCCATCGATCTCCACTGAGATCCCATGCCCAACTAGCGGGTCACTCATATTCAGGTTTCGGGTGTCTGAAAATATGGGAAACTAACCACCGTAAGAACATATCTCAGTAAGTTCACCCCTAATCTTACTCAGAATATTACATACTCTCATATCCAACTCTAACATGCTCTCCTAGATGCTCATGTCATAGAAACAAAAATAAGGGCAAACGAGACACATGGCTCATCATCGAAATAATGGGCATGCTAATAATTCATATCTAGACAGAGATCAATAATGCAAATGCGTGCAGATGCCATACTCAAATTCCAACCTGGCTCTCTAGCTAACTCGACCTGTGTTAAACGCATCAAGTCCGACCCGTATTGAACTATATATCTCAGATTGGCACCTTATCTCTCCAACTACCTCGCGTCGAATGCATTAGGGCGCACTGTGCCTCAACCGCGTTAAACTATACGCCTCAAATTGGTACTCTTATCTCTCCAATTTTCTCGTGTTAAACGCATTAGGGCCGCCCTCCACCCCATGTCATAGAGGGACTCAGGGCAATATTCACTGCTCGACATCTGCCATTTCACAATATAATATATATATATGCCAGCATGCAAAATCCATTGCACAAAATATTCAGGCAGGCATATTCGGGCGGATAAAATAATGCAATTGCAACCGAGCATAATTCACAATAATGCAATCCAGGAAATTCTCAAATATAGACTCAGCTATATTAATTCCATGACCAGACACAATGTCTAAGCCAGTCACTTTGTCCATTGCTCACAATTTTGCCAAAATTGCCTAATTTGCATTTTTACATTAAAATATGCTTTTTGGGCCCACGATATCTCAATAATTGACCCTAAACACAAATGGAAAGCACGTGAAAAATATTCTAGGCTAGTGAATAGTACTCAAGGTGTCGTGAACAGTACCACAGAAAAACGTTCGTTCCTGGTTTCGCCCAAAACGTTCCTAAATCTCATTTTTCGGTATTCAAACCTCACCGCACCATCATCGACACCCATGGAGGTTAAACTCAATATGAACAGTACCACATCGGGGCATGAACAGTACATAGAGTATGCACACAAAAACCGTTTTTCACAAATCACCAAATCAGTCAATTTTTCTATACCGATCTACCTCGAATCGCACCCTAGAGTTTATCTAAGAATCATCTAACATCCTACTCGAGTTTTAGGGGGTCGGCTTACCAAAAAATTGAGCAAGAGCCCCAAACCAAACTGAAACAGAGGCGGCTTCAAAAGATAGCAGAAGACAATAACGCACAAAGCTGGTTCAAAATGAAATTCTGATGATTTAGAAATCATATAGGGCTGATTCTTGTGTCAAAATGTCAAGGAAATAAATATGAAAAACTCACAGTTGGTCAAAAATTCAACCGACATGATGACGGCTGCGAAAACGGTCAAAAACTGACAGAACCACAACCTGGAAAACAGCCTGTGCAAGGGTCCGTTTTGCTTCTGTTTAAGGGTGTTCCAGGACTAATCTTGAGATCAATTTTTGTAAAGAACTATTAGAGAGATAGATGAAGGTGAGGTTAAAAGGGTGTCTCAAAATCACGACGTTTGGGCAGATTTACGAGCGGCAAAACAAGCGGCAGCTTTCTAGCAGCCAAAAACCAAGAGTGAAAATAAAGAGAGAGGGCGGGCCACGAAATTGTCGAGAGCAAGAGAGAGAGTGATCTGCTGATAATTGAAGAGAGAGAGAGAGAGAGAGAGAGAGGAGAGAGAGAGAGAGAGAGAGAGAGAGATCAAAAAAGTGAATTGATTGATTTTCAGTATTCACAATGCTATTCACTATTTGACTGGTCAAAAGTTTGACTGATGGTGACCGATGGTTAATTGACAAATTGATTTGACATCTGACGAGACATTTCTAGGGATTCGTGCTATTTTGGGACTAATCGGGCACAAGGGACTAATCGAGGCTCAAGCGCGAACGGAATCGGAACAAAATTACTCTGAATTAAATTTCCAGTCTCACTAAAATACTACCACCACAAATCTAGGAAGTCTAAAGCAAACCGGGGGCAATTCGGTCACTTCCAATAATTTGCCTTTCTTCTCGGCACTGTGTGGGTGCCC
>JAGVVM010020133.1:0-17729 GCA_019149425.1 Psidium friedrichsthalianum
CCCGTAGCGAGGTTTTCTTGTTTGGTCGTCTGTATCTAACACTTTATACTTATATATATGTGTGTATTATCTTTTGTAAAAGTGTTCTTGTCCTTTCTCGCTACCCTACTTTCTTATGTATGTATGCATGTGTAGAAGGCACGCTTCCGCAGGTTTTAAGATTTGTGTCACTTTGCGCTAGGTCGCTTGGCCGCGATGAGTATCCTGGAGCGTCGCTACTCGTAGGCCAGGTCATGTGCGCAGGGATTCGTTACGATATGAGCAGGGATGCGCGGGCTCGATTGGGGGTTCGGGGCGTGACATCCCCGTTCGAATAGTGGTACAGAGAAAAGGTCAGATCGATACGAGACCGTTCGAGGATTTGGAGTGATAAGGCTGCTGAATTTGGGTAGTTAGATAGACAGACCCTAGACCTAGAATTAGGAAGGGTAACTGCATGAATGATTGGCGCATGTGCTTGCAGAGTTAGGTGACTAGTCTAGTACGAATATAGACTATGATGTTTGAACTAATCTCAGATGCGTCAGGACCTGAGGTAAGGTTCTAAAGCATAGCCCCGTGAGTTGGGTGCTTGAATGCTGATTGCTGATGGCCTAGTTGCTAGTTACCGTTGCATGTGTTTGTATGCCTAGTCGGCTGTTGCGCGCTGCTTGACCATCATGCATTGCACGATTTCTGCATTAAAGGAAAATGTTTAAAATGAAGTTGATTTAAAATAAAGATTCGAAATTTGAAAAGTGCACGCATCATATTTTATTGGGTTGGGTAACCGTCAGCCTGGTATGGGACAGGTCTGACGGGACGTCTAAAAACTGCAATGAAGCGTGTTATGGGACACGTAGAGTGGGATTTTCTCTCTGCCGTGGGTAACTTAGGACAACTGTTCGCCACCAAGAAATGAGGAGGGCGGGGAGTGGTCGCCGGGGCAGAGACCCGATCAAGGAGCGGCTCCTGACAGGCTTCTAGTTGAGGTGGCGAACAGAGTGGCCTAGGTTGTGCATTGTCAGGGTGAGTCTAGGTGTCTTCCTGTCCAATTGCATTAAAAGCTGCAGCGAACTTTCCATGCATATTCATGTCAGTAGACGCGACAGTAGGCGAAAGCTTGATTGATAGTCATAGGGATTCAAATTCCTGAAGGAATTTTATTGGGTATAGGTGAGAGTAATTAGCAAGGATGAGCAATAGGGGCAGAAGACCCAGTGCTGGAGCGTCAAGCTCAAGGGCTCCTGCACCTGAAGGAGACCCGAGAATTGAAGAGATGATGAGGGTATTAACCGAAGTCAGCAATTGATGGGTAGGCAAGCTGCTGAGAGAGCTGCCACTGTTGCCCAAGCAGCTGAGGCCGCTGCAAATGGAGCCCATGGGGGCAATGGGCATGGCAATGGAGGACGCCAGACCCATCACATAGTGGAGCAGTTCTGAAGCTGCAACCGTCAAAATTTGATGGCACTGGAGGACCTGAAGTAGCTGCCTCGTGGATCGAGCAACTGGAGAAGGCATTCACAGTGCTTGGATGCACGGATGAAGAGAAGGTCTCACTGGCGACCTATCAGCTCCAGAGCACCGCAGATGACTGGTGGAAGGCCACCGTGGACGAGTCTTTCCTGATGGCATGAGGCCGAACTGGGCTGCTTTCTGTGCAGCATTCAATGGGAAGTACTTCTCGGAAGCCGCCCAAGAGCGAAAGATGGAGGAGTTTATAAGGCTCCGTCAGGGGCAAATGACTGTTGATCAGTATGAGGGCGAGTTCGCCAGATGTCTAAGTTCGCTCGAAGGCTGATAGAGGACCCGTGGGATAAAGCAGAAGAAGATTCAGAGAAGGTCTGAGACCCGAGCTGAAGAGTATGATGATTGCCACTGGGCTGAGGGACTACAACGAGATTTATGAACGAGCCCTGGCTATAGAGCGAGATCTGCAAGAGAAGGCAGCCGCATCTGGATCGCGGTTCATGCCAAATAGGAACTTCAGAGATTTCGGCAAGAGGCCGATGAAGGACAACCGCAGGTTCACTCCACCTGCAAGGAGGACCTTGGGAAAGCCACCATTTGCTGGAAATCAGAACTGCCGTGACTGTGGCAGGAGACATGGGAACAGCCCCTGTCCGAAGAAGACGGGAGGATGCTTCAGATGTGGGCAGATGGGGCACCTTCAAAGGAACTGCCCGAGGAATGGTCCGAGACCCCAGTTCCAACCGCAGCAGCAGCCACCAATGGCGAATGCTCCTCAAGGGATTCTGAACCGTCCGCCTGCTCAGGGACGAGTGTATGCTGTGGCGCGCAAGGATGCTGAGAATGCGCCAGGGGTGATCACAGGTACCATTTCTCTCTGTGGTCATACCGCCTATGCCTTGTTTGATCCTGGTGCATCCCATTCGTTCATATCTGCACGTTTTGCTGCGTTGGCTGGAATAGAAACTAGACCATTGGATATTATTGCATGTGGCCACCCCGTTGAAGGATAGAGTAGTTGTTATGTTGGGTGTAAGGGGTGTGAGATAGCTCTGGGAGATAGAATTGAGAGGATTGACTTAGCTGTCCTGCCCATGTATGATTTTGACGTAATTGTTGGCATGGACTGGTTGGTTAGACATGGAGCAGTTATTGACTGCAGTAGGAGTATAATAAGGCTGAACCCAGTAGATGGGCCTGAGTATGAGTTTAAAGGAAATCGAGGTGGAACCTCAATTCCTTGATTTCTGCGCTAGAAGCAACCAAGCTGATGGATCAGGGTTGCCTAGGATTCCTTGGCATCTGTAATAGATTCGTCGGCTCAAGAGGTGAAGCTAGAGGAGGTGCCTGTAGTGAGGGAATACCCCGATGTGTTTCCTCAAGAATTGCCTGGCTTGCCACCAGAGCGTGAAGTGGAGTTTGTAATTGAGTTGGCACCTGGAACTGAGCCAATCTCAAAAGCACCGTATAGGATGGCACTGTCTGAACTAAAGGAGTTGAAAGTGCAAATGCAAGAGCTACTGGATAAAGGATTTATCCGCCCCAGTGCTTCGCCATGGGGAGCTCCGGTGCTGTTCGTTAAGAAAAAGGACGGATCACTAAGGCTGTGTATAGACTATCGACAGCTGAACCAAGTGACGATCAAGAACAAGTATCCCCTGCCGAGGATAGATGACCTGTTTGATCAGCTGGAAGGAGCGTGCGTGTTCTCCAAGATAGACCTAAGGACAGGTTACCACCAGCTAAGGATCAAGAAGGAGGATATCCCGAAGACTGCCTTTAGGACAAGATATGGGCATTACGAGTTCACCGTCATGCCATTTGGGCTGACAAATGCCCCAGCTGCATTCATGGATATGATGAACAGAGTGTTCAAGGAGTTCTTGGATCGATTCGTGATAGTCTTCATCGACGACATCCTGGTGTACTCGAAGAATGCTGAAGACCACGAAGAACACTTGAGGATTGTTCTGCAGACCTTAAGGGAGCACTCACTGTATGCGAAGTTTAGTAAGTGTGAGTTCTGGCTGAGCAGAGTGGCGTTCCTTGGACACATTGTATCGGGAGAAGGGATATCAGTAGATCCAGCTAAGATCGAAGCTGTGGAGAAGTGGCCTAGGCCAACAACCGTGACTGAAATAAGAAGCTTCCTTGGATTGGCTGGTTATTACAGACGCTTCGTGGAAAGGTTCTCCGCGATAGCCGCTCCGATGACAAAACTGTTAAAGAAGGAGTCGAAGTTTGAATGGAATGCAAAGTGCGAGGAGAGCTTTCAGGAGCTAAAGGATCGACTGACTTCTGCACCCGTGTTGACCATCCCATCTGGACCAGGAGGATTTGAAATTTACAGCGATGCGTCGCTAAGAGGTCTAGGATGTGTCTTGATGCAACATGGACGTGTAGTAGCGTATGCATCTCGACAGTTGAGGCCGCATGAGATGAATTATCCGACGCATGATTTGGAGCTGGCAGCCATAGTGTTCGCATTGAAGATTTGGAGGCATTATCTGGTGGGAGAAAAGTTCCAGATATACACAGATCACCAGAGTCTGAAGTACCTGTTTTCGCAGAAGGAATTAAACATGAGACAGCGTCGATGGATGGAGTTGCTGAAAGACTATGATTGTGATATCCTATACCATCCAGGAAAGGCGAATAAGGTGGCGGATGCTCTGAGCCGAAAGTCGAGCATCGCGCATATGATGGTTAAGGAATGGACGTTGCTGGAGGAAATCAGAGACTCTGAGTTCAAGGTTGAGGTAGGAAGCCTCTCGAGCTTAATGGCCACGCTACAGATTGAACCCGAGATTCAATTGAGGGTTAAAGAGTTGCAAACTACGGACCCAGATATTCAGAAGATTGTGACGATGGATGCAGAAGAGAGGAAAGATGATTTCAAGGTGACTGAAGACGGGATAGTGAAGTTTAGAGGACGCTGTGTGTGCCAAACGACGAAGAGTTGAAGGAAAGAATTCTATCAGAGGCACACAGGAGTAACTACAGTATCCACCCAGGAAGCACGAAGATGTACCAGAACCTGCGTCAGCACTACTGGTGGAATGGAATGAAGGTGGATGTGGCTAAGCATGTAGCCAAGTGCCTGACATGCCAGCAGGTGAAGGCGCAACACTGCAAGCCTGGAGGACTGTTGCAACCTTTGGAAATCCCAGAGTGGAAATGGGAGCACATCACCATGGATTTTGTGACAGGACTGCCAAGGAGTCAGAGAGGAAACGACTCAATCTGGGTGATAGTGGACCGACTGACCAAGTCCGCACATTTCATTGCAGTGCGAAAGGATTCTACATTGGAGAAGTTGGCTGAATTGTATGTGAGACAGATTGTAAGACTGCATGGAGTGCCAGTAAGCATTGTGTCGGATAGGGATCCCCGCTTCACCGCCACATTCTGGAAAAGTTTGCAGGGTGCTCTTGGAACAGAACTGAGGTTCAGTACAGCCTACCACCCTCAGACTGACGGACAGTCAGAAAGGACTATACAGACTCTGGAGGATATGCTGAGGGCTTGTGTAATTGATTTCAAAGGAGGTGGGAAGAGCAGTTACACCTAGTGGAGTTTGCCTACAACAACAGCTACCAGCAAAGTATCCAGATGGCACCATTTGAAGCATTGTATGGGAGGGCCTGCAGGACGCCAATTTGTTGGGACGAAGTTGGCGAGAAAAGTATAACAGGCCCAGAATTGGTGCAACAATCAGTGGAGGCAGTCAAGGTGATCAAGGACAGACTGAGGACCGCCCAGAGTAGACAGAAGAGTTATGCAGACAAGAGACGTAAGCCATTGGAATTCCAAGTTGGAGATCATGTTTTTCTGAAGGTGTCGCCGATGCGAGGATTATCTCGGTTTGGCAAAAAGGGGAAGCTGAGTCCCAGATTCGTTGGGCCATTCGAGATATTGGAGAAGATCGGGACACTGGCTTATCGTCTGGCTCTACCGCCGAACTTGTCGCAGATCCACAACGTATTTCATGTATCGATGCTGAGAAAGTATGAGCCGGACCCTGGCCATATACTCGATCATGAAGTCATTGAAATGGACGACCGCGTCTCCTACGTGGAAAGGCCAGTTAGGATTGAAGATCGCAAGGAACAAGTGCTCAGGAACAAGACGATTCCATTGGTCAAGGTCATCTGGGAACACCATGGAACCGAAGGAGCCACGTGGGAAAACGAA
Organism: Psidium friedrichsthalianum; assembly: GCA_019149425.1. NCBI lineage: Eukaryota > Viridiplantae > Streptophyta > Magnoliopsida > Myrtales > Myrtaceae > Psidium > Psidium friedrichsthalianum. Next base: position 5,644 of record JAGVVM010020133.1, read on the forward strand.
GACGAGATGAAGAAGAAATACCCTTACCTGTTTGAATGACCGTTGTAACTTGATTTTGGAGTAGGAACTAGTGTATTGTAAATTTCGAGGACGAAATTTTTATAAGAAGGGAAGAATTGTGACAGTCTGAAAATTCGACCCAATTGTCAGACTTTCTAAATGAATGGAAATACTTCATTAATACACTCTAGTCGACGCTCACTCAGGATTAGCTACCCTGGGCTGACCAACCGAAGGGGAAAGGCTATCTGGGAATTTTTCCCAATCAGCCGCCCGTTGGCTTGAGACTGAGACAGGGTCGGTATTTGATGAAATTGACCACAGAATGAAATCTGACGATGGACAATCGAATCAATAAGATAAACACAATGAAGAGATGAAGTCAGTTTCGAAAATGTCGACTGAAGGTCAGACAGCCGGTGCACGTCGAGAAGCAAGACGTGAATGGAAAATTACCGAAATGCCCCCGGTAAATGCTCAGACCTTAGAATGAGAATAATTAGGATTTTTGAGAATAGAATTGACGGACCGACACCAAATCCAGTCATAAATTCGTTCGCGCTCGGGACCCGATCGGTGCATTTGGCACGCAAATCGAGGCAAGTCAAATCAGTTGTCAAATCAATCAATGTCTTGTCAATCCAATCAATCAAATCATGGCACAAGTTCCCATGCACATTAATCCATCAACATGTCATGTACAAATCACATCCCTAACACTATTACCCCTCTACCACCCCACTACTTAATTTTATTTGAAATTTTATGGATTATAATCCATTTCCCTCTCTCTCCTCCCTCAAAACTTTCGGCCACCACTCCCTCTCCTCTCTCCCGATCGCTCTCTCTCCCTCTCGGTCCCCTCTCGTTCGGCCGCCGCACGCCACCGTCCGCCGCCCGAGCCGCCGACCAGCCACCGTCGTCGCTTCATCCTCCTCCGGTGAGTCTTCTAGCCCGTCCCTCTCTTCATTTCGTGGCCATGGAAGTCCCTTGGAGCCGCCCAACCTCACCGTCTCTCTCTCTTCCTCTCGGCTCGTCCGTCCGTGAAGACCGCCGGCCACCATCCGCCGTCCTTCGCGCGGCGCCACCGCCATCATCAGCCTCTAACCTCGGCCGGAGTCCCTTCTCTCCCTTCCTCTCCTTGTTGCCGTGGCCGTAGGCCCTTAGAGCCGACCGTGACTCTCTCTCTCTCTCGGTTTTCCCTAGCCGTCACGAGCTCCACCGTCCTCCGCCCGCCCGTCGCCGCCAGCTGCCGTGTCCAGCCCCTCCACCGGTAAGCAACCCTCTAATCCTAGTTTAGGCTAGTATGTATATGAGTGGATGATGGTGCATTAGTAGCTAATCAAGTTGATTAGAGTGTAATGTGGATGATTAAGCTAGTTGGGCTTTGGACTAATGTTGCTAGCTTAATGGGCCGACCGTGTGGGCCACTTGGAGAGAGAGATTGGGCCTTGAAATGTTGCTGGAAATAGTGTAATGAGCGTGTGAAATAATGGGCTTAAGGGTTTTAATGGGCTTTGGGTTCTAATTTCAAACCATTTGGGCCTAAATGAACCTAATTGGACCTAATTTAACTAATGGGCTCATAATGGACGAAAATTACTTTGAATGGGCCCAAATTATAGTCGGAAACATTAAAAGAGGAGGCCCATTAGTGTACATGGGCCTAGAATGACTAATTGGGCCTAAAATGGGCTAAATGGGCTTAATTGGTTAACTGTAGAAAATGGGCTTGGGCCCTACACGAAATTAATTCTAATTGGGCCTTAAATTCATAATGGACTTAAGATTTAACTAATGGGCCCAAAGTTTATTAATGGGCCTTAGAATCTAATGGGCCTTACTTAATTTAATAAGCCCAACTTGGTTTAATGGGCCTAACCCACTACATTAGACCTTGAACCTTAATGGGCCCAACTTGGTATTGGACTCTAAACCTTATATGGGCCGACTTACCTTAGTGAACTTAATTACCTTTGAGGGCCTTGGGATCGGGCTTTAGGCCCATTTGAACTTGAATCCTCTAATTGGCCCCGAACCAACTTAGCCTAATTCATTTACACCCGAAGGATTGTTTAAACTATTAAATCACTAGTCGTGGGACATTAACTCCCAGGGGACTGCTTAGGTGATATAGTGCTTGACTAGAGAGGATGACGTGAATTTTACCGCTGAGCCTGTCTGGCTATGAAACTGCATGTGGGGTGCTAGTTCCTCATAGTTGGATTGATGAACATGTAATTTTTTTGCATGATCTATTGATATGCACTGTACTGTGTTTATGTGCCACTTCACGCATGCTCTATGTTGATTGACTGATTGAAATCATGTGGCCCCGCATTCGCGAGAGCATGGCATGAGTCACCAGTGATGTGACGTGAGAATGTGCCCTGATGGGAAATGGAGAGAAAAGGGAGACCAACGTATAAGGCGTTCGAGACGCAGTGTGGTAATTGCGTGTGGCACTGAGAATGAGCCCTGATGGGATTTGGGGTGATAGGTGGGGCATGGTGAACTGAGACCCGTTATGGCCGATCGAGGCCTGAGTATGATCCATTGGGATCCGATATGGCCGGTTGAGGCCTGCAGCATTGCATATGGCATCTGGCTCGACATCTCTTGTGCTGTCTGTTTGATATGAATGTGTTGTGGTAATTGTACGTCTGTAAGCCTGTTGAGTTTGGTACCTAGAGGACTGAGAGTGTCTGAACCCTGACCAAAAACCATAGTCCACTGGATGGGACCGACCCCACTAGTATGCGCTATCCTACGTTAGGATTAGTGGTGAGCTTGCTGAGTTTCGACTCACGGCGGGGAGGACCCGTTTACAGCCCCGAACCCCCATCGAGCCCGCGACATCCCTGCTCATTCGTAACGAATCCCTGCGCACACCTGGCCTACGAGCGACGGCCCAGGATACCATCGCGGCCAAGCGACGCTAGCGCAAAGTGACAACAATCTAAAACCTGCGGAAGCGTGCCTTCTACACATGCATACATACATAAGAAAGTAGGGTAGAGAGGGACAAGAACACTTTTACAAAAGATAATACAGATATACTATATATATATATATATAAAGCGTTAGATACAGACTCCCAAAAGATCCTGCTACGGTCTGCCATCTGCGCTCTCAAGCAGACTCAGACCAGAACATCGGGACTCAGTCCACCTCGAGCTCCTCCTCGGGATCCTCCTGGGGTCCTCCTCGGGATCCTCCTCATCTGTGTCCATGGCGTCGCCCTCCTCGTGACCATCGACCTCGGAACGTCCTGGGGACGGTAACTCTGCAGTGGGTCGGGGTCGATCACCTCACCACCATACTCGGCTGGCTGCAGCAGGATCGGGTCGTCCTCCATGGGAATCGGGGAGTCTCTCTGGGGTCCCTCGAAGCCATACAGGCCCTCTCTAAACCAGGCCTCGTATCTATGGGGTACAAGATAAGGTCCACCCTGATCTACTAACACGGTGGTCACATGCCTATGCCACAGAGTGGCGTGCATATCAAAATGGAGGGTGATCTCGGTGTCCATCTGTACTGGTAGTCCAAAAAGCATCGGCGGTGCAGCCATCATGGGCGACCTGGATCTGTAAAAGAAGGGCAACCACCGTCCGTGAGTCGAAACTCAGCAAGCTCACCACTAAGCCTAACGTAGGATAGCGCATACTAGTGGGGTCGGTCCCATCCAGTGGACTATGGTTTTGGTCCAGGGTTCAGACACTCTCAGTCCTCTAGGTACCAAATCTCAACAGGCTTAACAGACGTACAATTACCACAACACAGTTCATATCAAACAGACAGCACAAGAGATGTCGAGCCAGATGCCATATGCAATGCTGCAGGCCTCAACCGGCCATATCGGATCCCAATGGATCATACTCAGGCCTCGATCGGCCATAACGGGTCTCAGTTCACCATGCCCACCTATCACCCCAAATCCCATCAGGGCTCATTCTCAGTGCCACACGGCAATTACCACACTGCGTCTCGAACGCCTTACGTTGGTCTCCCTTTTCTCTCCATTTCCCATCAGGGCACATTCTCACGTCACATCACTGGTGACTCATGCCATGCTCTCGACGAATGCGGGGCCCACATGATTTCAATCAGTCAATCAAACATAGAGCATGCGTGAAGTGGCACATAAACACAGTACAGTGCATATCAATAGATCATCAAAAATTACATGTTCATCAATCCAACTATGAGGGAACTAGCACCCCACATGCAGTTTCATAGCCAGACAGGCTCAGCGGTAAAATTCACGTCATCTCTCTAGTCAAGCCTATATCACCTAAGATCAGTCCCCTGGGAGTCGATGTCCCACGACTAATGATTCAGTGTTTTATTAACCCCTTGATTAAAGTCGGGTTAGGCAAAGTTGGTTCGGGGCCCAATTATAGGGTTCAAGTTCAAATGGGTCCTAAGCCCGGTCCAAGGCCCAGGGGTAATTAAGTTCACTAAGGTAAGTCGGCCCATATAAGGTTCAGAGTCCAATAACTAAGTTGGGCCCATTAAGGTTCAAGGTCTATTGTAGTGGGTTAGGCCCATTAAACCAAATTGGGCTTATTAAATTAAGTAAGGCCCAGTTAGATTCTAAGGCCCATTAATCAAACTTTGGGCCCATTAGTTAAATCTTAAGTCCATTATGAATTTAAGGCCCAATTAGAATTAATTTCGTGTAGGGCCCAAGCCCATTTTCTAAAGTTAACCAATTAAGCCCATTTAGCCTATTTTAGGCCCAATTAGTCATTCTAGGCCCATGTACATTAATGGGCCTCCTCTTTTAATGTTTCCAACTATAATTTGGGCCCATTCAAAGTAATTTTCGTCCATTATGAGCCCATTAGTCCAATTAGGTCCAATTAGGTTCATTTAGGCCCAAATGGTTTGAAATTAGAACCCAAAGCCCATTAAAACCCTTAAGCCCATTAGTTCACACGCTCATTACACTATTTCCAGCAACATTTCAAGGCCCAATCTCTCTCTCCAAGTGGCCCACACGGTCGGCCCATTAAGCTAGCAACATTAGTCCAAAGCCCAACTAGCTTAATCATCCACATTACACTCTAATCAACTTGATTAGCTACTAATGCACCATCATCCACTCATATACATACTAGCCTAAACTAGGATTAGAGGGTTGCTTACCTAAAGAGGGCCGGGACGGACGGTGGCGGCTGAAATGGTGGCGACGGCGACGAAGAACACCGGGCAGCCGAACGTGTTCACGACCGAACGGAGAGGGAGGGCGGCTGATCCGGCGTCCTTGCGAGGTCCCCAAGACCTATACGAGTCGGCTCTAGGGGTTAGATGTGTTGATGGTGGCGGCGGAACCAGCCGGAATGGCTCAAGCCCCTCCGGTGAGGCACGACGACGATGACGACGAAAGGAGGAGCGGGCGGAGGGGTTCCTAACCGAGGTGGTCCGGACATGAGAATGAAGAAAAGGGACACCAAGAGGCTTACCGGAACGAGGACAAGGCTGGAGGAGGCGGCGGGCGACGGCTGGATGATGTCGACGACGGCGGACGGGCGGCTCTTCGCGGCGGACGACGGGGACGGTGGCCGAGCGAGAGGGAGAATCCGAGAGGGAGAGAGAGCGATCGGGAGAGAGGAGAGAGAGTGGTGGCCGAAAAAATGGAAGGGAGGAGAGAGAAGGAAGATTATAATGAAGATAGGACAAAATGGTAAGTGTGAGTGGAGTGGTTGATGGGATAATTTGACATGTGATTAAGTTGATTGATGTGCATTGGGAATTGTGCCATGACGCGTTGATTTGATTGATTGATTGATGTGACATCTGATTGATGTGACATCTGATTTGACTTGCCTCGATTTGCGTGCCAAATGCACCGATCGGGTCCCGAGCGCGAACGAATTTTGGACTGGATTTGGTGTCGGTCTATCAATTCTATTCTCAAAAATCCTAATTAGTCTCATTCTAAGGTCTGAGCATTTACCGGGGGCATTTCGGTAATTTTCCATTCACGTCTTGCTTCTCGACGTGCACCGGCTGTCTGACCTTCAGTCGACATTTTCGAAACTGACTTCATTTCTTCATTGTGTTTATCTTATTGATTCGATTGTCCATCGTCAGATTTCATTTTGTGGTCAATTTCATCAAATACCGACCCTGTCTCAGTCTCAAGCCAACGGGCGGCTGATTGGGAAAAATTCCCAGATAGCCTTTCCCCTTCGGTTGGTCAGCCCAGGGTAGCTAATCCTGAGTGAGCGTCGACTAGAGTGTATTAATGAAGTATTTCCATTCATTTAGAAAGTCTGACAATTGGGTCGAATTTTCAGACTGTCACAATTCTTCCCTTCTTATAAAAATTTCGTCCTCGAAATTTACAATACACTAGTTCCTACTCCAAAATCAAGTTACAAACGGTCATTCAAACAGGTAAGGGTATTTCTTCTTCATCTCGTCTTCGTTTTCCCACGTGGCTCCTTCGGTTCCATGGTGTTCCCAGATGACCTTGACCAATGGAATCGTCTTGTTCCTGAGCACTTGTTCCTTGCGATCTTCAATCCTAACTGGCCTTTCCACGTAGGAGACGCGGTCGTCCATTTCAATGACTTCATGATCGAGTATATGGCCAGGGTCTGGCTCATACTTTCTCAGCATCGATACATGAAATACGTTGTGGATCTGCGACAAGTTCGGCGGTAGAGCCAGACGATAAGCCAGTGTCCCGATCTTCTCCAATATCTCGAATGGCCCAACGAATCTGGGACTCAGCTTTCCCTTCTTGCCAAACCGAGATAATCCTCGCATCGGCGACACCTTCAGAAAGACATGATCTCCAACTTGGAATTCCAATGGCTTACGTCTCTTGTCTGCATAGCTCTTCTGTCTACTCTGGGCGGTCCTCAGTCTGTCCTGATCACCTTGACTGCCTCCACTGATTGTTGCACCAATTCTGGGCCTGTTATACTTTTCTCACCAACTTCGTCCCAACAAATTGGCGTCCTGCAGGCCCTTCCATACAACGCTTCAAATGGTGCCATCTGGATACTTTGCTGGTAGCTGTTGTTGTAGGCGAATTCCACTAGGTGTAACTGCTCTTCCCAACCTCCTTTGAAGTCAATTACACACGCTCTCAGCATATCCTCCAGAGTCTGTATAGTCCTTTCTGACTGTCCATCAGTCTGAGGGTGGTAGGCTGTACTGAACCTCAGTTCTGTTCCAAGAGCACCCTGCAGACTCTTCCAAAATGTGGCTGTGAAGCGGGGTCTCGATCCGATACAATGCTTACTGGCACTCCATGCAGTCTTACAATCTGTCTCACATACAATTCAGCCAACTTCTCCAATGTAGAATCCTTTCGCACTGCAATGAAATGTGCGGACTTGGTCAGTCGGTCCACTATCACCCAGATTGAGTCGTTTCCTCTCTGACTCCTTGGCAGTCCTGTCACAAAATCCATGGTGATGTGCTCCCATTTCCACTCTGGGATTTCCAAAGGTTGCAACAGTCCTCCAGGCTTGCAGTGTTGCGCCTTCACCTGCTGGCATGTCAGGCACTTGGCTACATGCTTAGCCACATCCACCTTCATTCCATTCCACCAGTAGTGCTGACGCAGGTTCTGGTACATCTTCGTGCTTCCGGGTGGATACTGTAGTTACTCCTGTGTGCCTCTGATAGAATTCTTTCCTTCAACTCTTCGTCGTTTGGCACACACAGGCGTCCTCTAAACTTCACTATCCCGTCTTCAGTCACCTTGAAATCATCTTTCCTCTCTTCTGCATCCATCGTCACAATCTTCTGAATATCTGGGTCCGTAGTCTGCAACTCTTTAACCCTCAATTGAATCTCGGGTTCAATCTGTAGCGTGGCCATTAAGCTCGAGAGGCTTCCTACCTCAACCTTGAACTCAGAGTCTCTGATTTCCTCCAGCAACGTCCATTCTTTAACCATCATATGCGCGATGCTCGACTTTCGGCTCAGAGCATCCGCCACCTTATTCGCCTTTCCTGGATGGTATAGGATATCACAATCATAGTCTTTCAGCAACTCCATCCATCGACGCTGTCTCATGTTTAATTCCTTCTGCGAAAACAGATACTTCAGACTCTGGTGATCTGTGTATATCTGGAACTTTTCTCCCACCAGATAATGCCTCCAAATCTTCAATGCGAACACTATGGCTGCCAGCTCCAAGTCATGCGTCGGATAATTCATCTCATGCGGCCTCAACTGTCGAGATGCATACGCTACTACACGTCCATGTTGCATCAAGACACATCCTAGACCTCTTAGCGACGCATCGCTGTAAATTTCAAATCCTCCTGGTCCGGATGGGATGGTCAACACTGGTGCAGAAGTCAGTCGATCCTTTAGCTCCTGAAAGCTCTCCTCGCACTTTGCATTCCATTCAAACTTCGACTCCTTCTTCAACAGTTTTGTCATCGGAGCGGCTATCGCGGAGAACCTTTCCACGAAGCGTCTGTAATAACCAGCCAATCCAAGGAAGCTTCTTATTTCAGTCACGGTTGTTGGCCTCGGCCACTTCTCCACAGCTTCGATCTTAGCTGGATCTACTGATATCCCTTCTCCCGATACAATGTGTCCAAGGAACGCCACTCTGCTCAGCCAGAACTCACACTTACTAAACTTCGCATACAGTGAGTGCTCCCTTAAGGTCTGCAGAACAATCCTCAAGTGTTCTTCGTGGTCTTCAGCATTCTTCGAGTACACCAGGATGTCGTCGATGAAGACTATCACGAATCGATCCAAGAACTCCTTGAACACTCTGTTCATCATATCCATGAATGCAGCTGGGGCATTTGTCAGCCCAAATGGCATGACGGTGAACTCGTAATGCCCATATCTCGTCCTAAAGGCAGTCTTCGGGATATCCTCCTTCTTGATCCTTAGCTGGTGGTAACCTGTCCTTAGGTCTATCTTGGAGAACACACACGCTCCTTCCAGCTGATCAAACAGGTCATCTATCCTTGGCAGAGGATACTTGTTCTTGATCGTCACTTGGTTCAGCTGTCGATAGTCTATACACAGCCTTAGTGATCCGTCCTTTTTCTTAACGAACAGCACCGGAGCTCCCCATGGCGAAGCACTGGGGCGGATAAATCCTTTATCCAGTAGCTCTTGCATCTGCACCTTCAGCTCTTTCAATTCAGATAGTGCCATCCTATACGGTGCTTTTGAGATTGGCTCAGTTCCAGGTGCCAACTCAATTACAAACTCCACTTCACGCTCTGGTGGCAAGCCAGGCAATTCTTGAGGAAACACATCGGGGTATTCCCTCACTACAGGCACCTCCTCTAGCTTCACCTCTTGAGCCGACGAATCTATTACAGATGCCAGGAATCCTAGGCAACCCTGATCCATCAGCTTGGTTGCTTCTAGCGCAGAAATCCAAGGAATTGAGGTTCCACCTCGATTTCCTTTAAACTCATACTCAGGCCCATCTACTGGGTTCAGCCTTATTATACTCCTACTGCAGTCAATAACTGCTCCATGTCTAACCAACCAGTCCATGCCAACAATTACGTCAAAATCATACATGGGCAGGACAGCTAAGTCAATCCTCTCAATTCTATCTCCCAGAGCTATCTCACACCCCTTACACCCTAACATAACAACTACTCTATCCTTCAAAGGGGTGGCCACATGCAATACAATATCCAATGGTCTAGTTTCTATTCCAGCCAACGCAGCAAAACGTGCAGATATGAACGAATGGGATGCACCAGGATCAAACAAGGCATAGGCGGTATGACCACAGAGAGAAATGGTACCTGTGATCACCCCTGGCGCATTCTCAGCATCCTTGCGCGCCACAGCATACACTCGTCCCTGAGCAGGCGGACGGTTCAGAATCCCTTGAGGAGCATTCGCCATTGGTGGCTGCTGCTGCGGTTGGAACTGGGGTCTCGGACCATTCCTCGGGCAGTTCCTTTGAAGGTGCCCCATCTGCCCACATCTGAAGCATCCTCCCGTCTTCTTCGGACAGGGGCTGTTCCCATGTCTCCTGCCACAGTCACGGCAGTTCTGATTTCCAGCAAATGGTGGCTTTCCCAAGGTCCTCCTGCAGGTGGACGAACCTGCGGTTGTCCTTCATCGGCCTCTTGCCGAAATCTCTGAAGTTCCTATTTGGCATGAACCGCGATCCAGATGCGGCAGCCTTCTCTTGCAGATCTCGCTCTATAGCCAGGGCTCTCTCATAAATCTCGTTGTAGTCCCTCAGCCCAGTGGCAATCATCATACTCTTCAGCTCGGGTCTCAGACCTTCTCTGAATCTTCTTGCTTTATCCCACGGGTCCTCTATCAGCCTTCGAGCGAACTTAGACAATCTGGCGAACTCGCCCTCATACTGATCAACAGTCATTTGCCCCTGACGGAGCCTTATAAACTCCTCCATCTTTCGCTCTTGGGCGGCTTCCGAGAAGTACTTCCCATTGAATGCTGCACAGAAAGCAGCCCAGTTCGGCCTCATGCCATCAGGAAAGACTCGTCCACGGGTGGCCTTCCACCAGTCATCTGCGGTGCTCTGGAGCTGATAGGTCGCCAGTGAGACCTTCTCTTCATCCGTGCATCCTAGCACTGTGAATGCCTTCTCCAGTTGCTCGATCCACGAGGCAGCCACTTCAGGTCCTCCAGTGCCATCAAATTTTGACGGTTGTAGCTTCAAGAACTGCTCCACTATGTGATGGGTCTGGCGTCCTCCATTGCCATGCCCATTGCCCCCATGGGCTCCATTTGCAGCGGCCAAGGCGGCCTCAGCTGCTTGGGCAACAGTGGCAGCTCTCTCAGCAGCTTGCCTACCCATCAAATTGCTGACTTCTGTTAATACCCTCATCATCTCTTCTATTCTCGGGTCTCCTTCAGGGCAGGAGCCCTTGAGCTTGACGCTCCAGCACTGGGTCTTCTGCCCCTATTGCTCATCCTTGCTAATTACTCTCACCTATACCCAATAAAATTCCATTCAGGAATTTGAATCCCTATGACTATCAATCAAGCTTTCGCCTACTGTCGCGTCTACTGACATGAATATGCATGGAAAGTTCGCTGCAGCTTTTAAATGCAATTGGACTAGGAAGACACCTAGACTCACCCTGACAATGCACAACCTAGGCCACTCTGTTCGCCACCTCAACTAGAAGCCTGTCAGGAGCCGCTCCTTGATCGGGTCTCTGCCCCGGCGACCACTCCCCGCCCTCCTCATTTCTTGGTGCGAACAGTTGTCCTAAGTCACCCACGGCCAGAGAGAATCCCACTCCACGTGTCCCATACCACGCTTCATTGCAGTTTTTAGACGTCCCGTCAGACCTGTCCCATACCAGGCTGACGGTTACCCAACCCAATAAAATATGATGCATGCACTTTTCAAATTTCATCTTTATTTTAAATCAACTTCATTTTAAACCATTTTTCCTTTAATGCAGAAATCGTGCAATGCATGATGGTCAAGCAGCGCGCAACAGCCGACTAGGCATACAAACACATGCAACGGTAACTAGCAACTAGCCATCAGCAATCAGCATTCAAGCACCCAACTCACGGGGCTATGCTTTAGAACCTTACCTCAGGTCCTGACGCATCTGCAGATTAGTTCAAAACATCATAGTCTATATTCGTACTAGACTAGTCACCTAACTCTGCAAGCACATGCGCCAATCAATTCATGCAGTTTACCCTTCCTAATTCCTAGGTCTAGGGTCTGTCTATCTAACTACCCCAAATTCAGCAGCCTTATCACTCCAAATCCTCGAACGGTCTCGTATCGAGCTGACCTTGCTCTGATACCACTTCGAACGGGGATGTCACGCCCCGAACCCCAATCGAGCCCGCGACATCCCTGCTCATATCGTAACGAATCCCTGCGCACACCTGGCCTACGAGTAGCGACGGCCCAGGATACTCATCGCGGCCAAGCGACGCTAGCGCAAAGTGACAACAATCTAAAACCTGCGGAAGCGTGCCTTCTACACATGCATACATACATAAGAAAAGTAGGGTAGCGAGAAAGGACAAGAACACTTTTACAAAAGATAATACACATCATATATATATATATAAAGTGTTAGATACAGACTCCCAAAGAAAACCTCGCTACGGTG
>JAGVVM010020135.1:0-31596 GCA_019149425.1 Psidium friedrichsthalianum
CTGTGAAATTAGTATATATGTGTCACATTTACCTCTTATTATTGTAAATTTGGGTTTACTTTGAGATTTCTTATGACATAAAAGTTAGTTTGGGATAAATGTGGCATTTTGGTACTAGTTTGAGAATTTTTGTAACAACAATTAGTTTTTGGTAAATGTGGCATATGTGTATCAATTTAGAGTTTTTGTTGGTATTAACCCATTGATTAAACAATAGATGTCTTTTTTTCCCTTAGGCTCCATTTGTTTCATTAAAAATATGACATTTTTTAGAAATATTTTTTTCAGGAAGTCATTTTTTCCAGGAAATTGATTATATTTTTTAGTGTTTGCCTGAACGCTAAAATTGAAAAAGAAAATGCTTTTCGGTATTTGGAAGGAAAATATTTTTTAACTTCTTCACTAATTCCTTTGTTTTTCCTGTACAGTTAAACATTCCTTCGACCCCACCCACAACCAAAAAAAAAAAGAAAAAAAAATAACAAAAACAAAAATTCCAACCAAAATTCAGCAAACTCCATGCCAAAGCTCAGCACTCCTGAATGCAACGCACGTATCATTACGTATTCTTATAGCAACTGTACGTATTTACACGAATGGAATTAGAGCCTTGTTGCTCCAGTTTCTCCTCTCTCGGTAATTCCTCAAACACTTTCTGAGCAGAATCACGTAAACCCCAACAATTTGGTAAAAATGAAGTGGCCACCTCGAACACCATTCGGCAGCAGCCCTCAGAACACGTCGCTCACATGCATTGTTCAGCCTCGTCTTGGCCTTCTTCAATAAAGCAAAATCTGGCACCGCCTTCAATACTCCGTTCATTGCCGTCTCCAAACGCAGATAAGTGAGCCGAAGCGCCCGCCATGACGATCAAAGAAGAGGTCATGGCGAGACGATGTGTCTTGATCGATCTGAGGAGAAGGGCAATTGGCTGTCCAGGGGTTTTTGCAGTTTTGCCTAGGGCGGATGCGGGCACGGCGGCTGATTGTGAGCTGAATGATCGGATAATGGGAAAGATCGCTGGGGCTTTGGCGACTCCTCGCAGAGCTGGGGTTTTGAGGGCAGGGAGAGAGAGACAGAAAACGACTGAGAATCGAAAGCAGTTTGGGAGAGGATCAAGGGGAGAGAGAGAGAGAGAGTGTAGGGATTTTAGAGAGAGAAGTTGAGAGGAGTAAGAGAAGATGGGAGAGGGATTTTGGCGTCAAAAAGAGAGAGAAATGATTTTCGTTTCTGAAAAGTAAAAATCTTTTTTCTTCAGTTTTAAAGGATATTTTATATTGATCGAAAAATATTTTCTTTGACCGCACAGTTTTTGCCATCAAATGCTAAAAATTAGGAAAAATATTTTTCAGAAAAAAAAAAAACGGAGCCTATAAACAGGGATTCGGCTTATGAAAAGGATTATAGAAGTTCTAAAAGTTTTCGGCTATGTTGTTTGAGCATACGGTTCTTCACGAAACTTAAGCTGCAGGCGAACCTGGACGTCAAAACGCAAAGATAGTAGCTGAATCGGGTGTATAATTTTCAGTTTTACGTGCAAATGAATGTCAGGTTATGTCTCGAGATTTTTTTTTTTTCAATAGGTATACAAGTGTTCCTAAAATCAAAGCAGAGATGATGTCATTTGATCAAGTCGCTTGACACAAGTATTTCATGAGACTCTACTCAATATATCAGAAATTTCATATCAGGGAGTAAGATGTGCCCCATATTTCAACTTAGATATAATTGAAGAGCCGGCTAAGACAACGGTGCCGTCATTCTTAGAGATAATGGTAGATTTTGACAAGAAATTCTCCTCGCAAGTAACCTACAACTAAAGTCATCAAATGCGTGGTTCGATCTAAATTGGCCCGATCCATATAAGTTCATTTAACACCGTTTTTGACCTATTTTATGTAATGACATATCTAGCGATTATACTTGACATGACCAATATTGCTAAGCAATTTGCAAGCAACCTCTTGGATCAACGGAAACGACGCCTCCCCGTCAATTGTCTTGGAGAAAATCGCACCTGAATTGATTTCAAAGGGTATTGACATAGAATTACAAGTACACTGTCCAGTGCTTGGAAATTTATGTGAGCCATGTCTTGGGATATTGGGAGATACACTTTGCCTAGGGATATCTTGGTCTTCGCGAGCATCATAATAACAGGGTGGATGCTGATGATCCCGTCCCTCTTTCTTCTTCCTTGCAGCTTATAATGAACGATAGGTTCAAAAGCATGGAGCACAGAGGGTTGGCTAACCCGGTGGGGCCCAAAATATCGGCGGCGTGCTTTTCAGCACGAGCTTCCAGCCGTCGTCGAAGCTTTTCGGGCGGATTAGGGAACTGTTGTCCAAGGACAATCCTCCAATCCACAGAGAGACCTCTGTGAGTGACTATCTCGCCTACTTGAAGGAACATGCCTTGATGGAACTTCCCCTCTCAGATACTTTAATCCGTGAACTCTTATGTTTTTCCTAAGAGCTGCAAATCATTCTCAAACAAGATAATGTCGTTGGCATGAATTTCGGAATTCTGGTTTGCTCGCCGTGTTGTAACCATGTTTCTGTAGCACTGTACTGATTTTTGTGATATTCCAAGCATGTCTTAGACTTGGCTTGCAATTTTTTTCGTATTGTGTCCCATGCCTTTCTTTGGCCAACGCTCCAAGAACCCTTGCATCCTTTGTAGTTCTGTCGCGACTCTTCACGGGGCGGAATCCCAAGGGAGTTTGACGATTGCCAAGGCAAGCATCAAACTGTTGGAGCTTAATCTTGGCACAGGCTTCGACCCAAAAAAAAAAAAAAAACAATCTTGGCCTATTTTATCATCCTACGCCACTAAACGGTGTCCTTTGCTCCCAATGGGCAAATTTGTGGCCTGATTTCCTTTGCCTATCTCGAGGCTGATATAAACTCAAAACGCTTCGCGCCAAACCCACAGCCACCGTCTTCGAGTCTATTTTCCAACGGTATAGGGCGTGCACACTGATTCCTAGTACAGCTCCGAAGATTTGACTTTCTCCGAGAGGGTGTCGGCTGGTCCCTGCTCCGACGGGCAATCGGTAAAACTATACTCTCGGACCCCTTTTGATCATCCTCCGGGATCAGTCATATATGGTTGGAAATCTTAACTAGTCTGCGTACTTTCACTCCCCGGTTCGAAGGTTTTGGCTAATTTTGACTCTAAAGCTCTCTGAAATTTTCGATTTCCCTCCGCCCCCCGTGCGTGGCTCTGCTTAACTCCCCTCTTCCATTTGTTTTCCTCAGTACTGCTTTCAGTTTTCTAGATCCCCCCGAAATCTCTCTTTGCCGACCTCGCTTCGTCTCCTCTTGGCTGTCCACTTTAACGCAGAGAAGAATTTTGCTGTGGCTCATCTCAAGCATTAATACTTCGTTCCCATTAGTCAAATCCCAATTTGTTCAAATTTTCCTTTTTGCATTCTTGAAGTCAACTAATGTACGTTGCTCTCTCGCCTGCACACATTAGTCAATTTCAATTATCAAACTTCCCCTCTTCGTTCCTTTTCTCCTCTCCTCGATCCCACCATCACACTTATACTTCCTCTACTCAGTTTCCGCACGAATCACCGTTCACCTTTTGACCGTACTCATTGTCCGTTTGACCGTCTTCCGCTACTCACGCCGTATTTTACCGTCAAATGTGATGAAAACTTGTGATTGTGAGTGAGAGTTCATGGCCCTAAATATGTCTGAATACATGAAAAGTATCTAAGTGAAATTTTAGGTTTCAGACAAGTCCTCTTTTGAAACACTTGAACCTTCCTTGAAAGTCATTCATCTTTCATCTACGTTGTCCTGTTGTCTTGGGCAATTCAAATTTTCTCTCTTTTTGTTGCGATGTGTTCATAATCTCTAGGAGTAAGAATGACCCACGTTGGTCCGATTTCTAAGAGAACTGAGGACCGACCCAGTAGTCCCAGTTCTCAATTTTCAAATCGTAGATTTGGACCGGAGGTCACTATAACCGGGCCAGTGGTCCGATTCGGTTATCAGGTGCTCTAGTAAAGCATACCAATTTTATGAAAGGCAAAGCTGAAATTTGAGAAAGCAATACGCATCTACGCATGCCAATTACCCCATAAAGCACTAAAATTGGTTCCCATGCCCACACACAAATGTCAAATAATCAAGCGCACCGTAAAAATCACATTTTGTGAAACGATATGTTTTAGCAACAAAACACTTTCCAGTGTCCTTCCAATTATCATATCATACAAATCAATGTTAAACCGAAACTAAATATGATCTCGAGGATGTTCCCCATGAAAGCATCCCCTAGTCATCTTCTGAAGGGAACCATCCTGGCTCTTCCTAACGTACTTCTCAGAAATGAACTGGCACCTTCAATTTGTACAAACTTTTATCCTATACAGCAAAAGCCGTAGAGTATAGTGGCAACCGTGGAATTAAGTTGTATATTTGAAAAAAAAAAAATTAAAAAATTTGTCAATTTGGATGGGCCAGTCCACGCCTGTTTCCCCTTTAGAACCGGAAACCGGACTGTTTGGATACTGGTTCCACATTGAGGAATCGAGGCTTAGACCGGTGATCTGCAGATTGGACCAAACTCATTGGTCCGATCCGGTCTAGTGGGTCCATCTTACTCACCCCTAATACTTTCTATTGACAAGAAGGCACAAGGGTCTCGCTTGAGGGCCTTTTAATTTGAGCCCATATTTTTCATTGAAATTTGGGCTTGGGCCTATAAATAGATATTGCAATATAATATCTTTTTCTCTTGTAATTAATAGATTAAGGAGAGGTATGATGATGCCGATTATAATGAAATTCTCTACTGAACGTAGCCTTAATTTAAGAGTGAACGAGGACAAACCTTGTATCTTGATTTATCTTTCTTACTTTTATGCTTTACTTCATTTATGGTTTGTGCGCCGAATCCTAACAGCTTTGTTAGAGATTTTCATTAAGATTTTATTGTTATCCATGCATGTCGATCAATGTCTATTTTGT
The DNA here is from genome assembly GCA_019149425.1 of Psidium friedrichsthalianum. NCBI lineage: Eukaryota > Viridiplantae > Streptophyta > Magnoliopsida > Myrtales > Myrtaceae > Psidium > Psidium friedrichsthalianum. Next base: position 4,986 of record JAGVVM010020135.1, read on the forward strand.
GCCAGATATCTCTAGAAATTGGATTGCAAATTCAATTTCATAACTTGTGTGGTCAAAGATGATGAGCCTGTTTGCAATTTTCTGATTGCTTCTTCAACTTCATCACTTACTGTTATTTGAAGCCATTCGTTTCCCAAATGCCTTTCCAATATACCCTGACCAGAATGCAGATAAAAAGTCAATCTGACGAACTTGCTATATCAAAATTGCCCGTCGCTTCTTGGCCTTGTTCTTGAATTCCAATCACTTTCGTCGTGATGTAACGTGTGTAATTGTTCTCCTTTCCTCTCACCGTTCTTGAATCCAGTCATTGGATACCGCAGGACCTGTGTCTTTCAACTTCTCCCACATCACATGGAAGATCGGAGTTGGAAGCAATGATTTCCCGAGGAAGAAAAATGTAAGTATTCAGCAGAGATGAAGCAAATGAAAATAAACAGAAGTACGGACCGGACTTGGGGGCTCTGACTTTCTGAATTTTTACTGGTTGTGTAAAAAGCCTTGTCCTTTTGCCAAAAAAAAAAAATGAAACTAACGTTAAACCATGAAGTAATAGTTATTCCATGATCAAAAACTTTTCATTGCACGGAGTTGCAGTAGACATGAATAGCTAAGAACATCATAACAGCTTGAACATCATTTCCACCATCCTGTGTGGTGGCAGGACGGCTGCGCTGTAGTGATTAGTAGTAGAGAAGCCGAGGGGGTCCCTCGGAAGTGGTCGTTTGTGAGCTTTTTCTCACGGTCGTGGGCAGTCGATTGGATTAAGTTTCAAAGAAACTATCACAAGGAAGACTGCTCTTTTGAATCGATGAGTTGCGCTCTTTGTTTTTATTCACACCTGTGGCGGTGTTACCCATCTTACTTGAGAGGGAGAAGTACCAAAAAGTAAAGCTTCCCATGAAGACTGATCTAAGCAACACGAGAAGTGGGACAAGTGATCACAGCATTCAGCAATAAGTACACAAGCTTCCCATGAAGACTATCTAAGGTCGCACATGGTAACACTTCCGAAGCAGAATTTCTGTTCAAAAGCACTTTTGGAACAAAATCTACTTGGTAACACAATTTCTCAAGTAAAAATCCGTTTGATTACGCAACTTCATTTTTTCTACTTATGAAGCAATTTTTTGTTTCAGAAGTTATGTTTGAGCAACTTTCAAAAGCAAAAAAAAAAAAAGTTACTTCTCTCTCCATAAATTAAAATCATAAAGCGATAATCCGCCACCGATCTCCTCCGGCTATTAAATAAAAATGACAAAAAATAATTTAAGCAATAAAAAATAATGATTTTTCACTAAGTTTTGTATTGCATGAAAGTGTTTTTAGTAATATCATTTTTTAATAAATTATAAGAAATAAATGTTCCATGATTTGGTTAAATGACATTTCGCAAAGACACAATTATGACAAAGTGAATTGAGCAATTGACCCAAATTGATTTAATGGCATCCCACAACTATCTCAAAGTAGATCGAGCAATCCACAGAGACGCAATTATACTTTTGTTGTTGCTATCTTTGAACTTATTGTTGACACTTTGATTTTTAGCGCGATTTTATTTTTTAGAAAATTTTTAGAAAATCCATAAAAGATTCAGAAAATTGAAAAATCAGCTTTGGAGACCTCGGTCTAGCCCAGGAATCCAATTTCGAGCAAAAAATAATTTTTCATATTTTCGGTATTTTTTCCATTTTATTTGCAAAAATTCATAAAAAATCAAGAAAAAATGAGAAATTACAAAATCAACTTTGGAAGCCCTAGCTTAACCTAAGGAACAAATTTTGAAACAAAATAATTTTCCTTATTTTTCGCATTTTTTTAATATTTTCCAGAAAATAGAAAAATACAAAAAATCAATAAAAATAGCATTCTTGGTCAAAAAAATACATAAAAATAGTCCGTATTTTTTTTTTGTTCTTCTCTTCGCTTTGTGCCAAATAATTTTGAAAAAATTATCTGGAAATGGGGTTTTCTTTGTAAATCACATTTCACAAATTAATGAAAAAATTCTAGAAATTCCATTTAATTCTGTAATTTTGGGTTTTTACATTTTTGAAGTCATGTCACCCACCCTCTATTTTCAAAATTAAAATCCTGTCCAAAAACTCAGTGAATTGATCAATTTTTGCACAAAGGACCAAATTGCAATTTTCAAATTTTCATTTAAGTCCTTAAAAATGCTTAAAATGAAATTAAAATTTCTCTGAGGGCTAAATCGAAATTGGGCCACGTCACCCCCTAGATTTCGATCTCCTGAATCCAATGGTGGTGGTGGTTTGCCCTAATTCGGCCATTTGGACAATTTAATTTGAAAAATGAACATTTGGGCCGAAACATTTTTCAAATAAATTGTCCAAATGGCCGAATTAGGGCAAACCACCACCACCATTGGATTCAGGAGATGCGAAATCTAGGGGTGACGTGGCCAATTTTCGATTTAGCCCTCGAGAAATTTTAATTTCATTTTAAGCATTTTTAAGGACTAAATTGAAAATTTGAAAATTGCAATTTGTCCTTTGTGCAAATTGATCAATTCACTGAGTTTTTGGACCGGATTTTAATTTTTGAAAATAGAGGGTGGTGACATGACTTCAAAAATGTAAAAACCCAAAATTACAGAATTAAAATGGAATTTCTAGAATTTTTTTCATTAATTTGTGAAATGTGATTTACAAGAAAACCCCATTTCCAGATTAATTTTTTCAAATTTATTTGGCCAAAGCGAAGAGAAGAACAAAATAAAATACGGACTATTTTTATGTATTTTTTGACCAAGAATGCTATTTTTATTGATTTTTTGTATTTTTCTATTTTCTGGAAAATATTAAAAAATGCGAAAAATAAGGAAAATTATTTTTTGTTCAAAATTGGTTACTTAGGTTAAGCTAGGGCTTCCAAAGTTGATTTTGTAATTTTTTCTCATTTTTCTTGATTTTTTATGAATTTTTGCAAATAAAAATGGCAAAAAATACCGAAAATATGAAAAATTATTTTTTGCTCGAAATTGGATTCCTGGGCTAGACCGAGGTCTCCAAAGCTGATTTTTCAATTTCTGAATTTTTATGGATTTTCTAAAAATTTTCTAAAAAATAAAATCGCTAAAATCAAGTGTCAACAATAAGTTCAAAGATAGCAACAACAAAAGTAATAATTGCGTCTCTGTGGGATTGCTCGATCTACTTTGAGATAGTTGTGGGATGCCATTAAATCAATTTGGGTCAATTGCTCAATTCACTTTGTCATAATTGTGTCTTTGCGAAATGTCATTTAACAAATCATGGAACATTTATTTCTTATAATTTATTAAAAAATGATATTACTAAAAACACTTTCATGCAATACAAAACTTAGTGAAAAATCATTATTTTTTATTGCTTAAATTATTTTTTGTCATTTTTTTTAATAGCCGGAGGAGATCGGTGGCGGATTATCGCTTTATGATTTTAATTTATGGAGAGAGAAGTAACTTTTTTTTTTTTGCTTTTGAAAGTTGCTCAAACATAACTTCTGAACAAAAAATTGCTTCATAAGTAGAAAAATGAAGTTGCGTAATCAAACGGATTTTTACTTGAGAAATTGTGTTACCAAGTAGATTTTTGTTCAAAAGTGCTTTTGAAACAGAAATTCTGCTTCGGAAGTGTTACCATGTGCGACCTTAGATTAGTCTTCATGGGAAGCTTGTGTACTTATTGCTGAATGCTGTGATCACTTGTCCCACTTCTCGTGTTGCTTAGATCAGTCTTCATGGAAGCTTTACTTTTTTGGTACTTCTCCCTCTCAAGTAAGATGGGTAACACCGCCACAGGTGTGAATAAAAACAAAGAGCGCAACTCATCGATTTCAAAAGAGCAGTCTTCCTTGTGATAGTTTCTTTGAAACTTAATCCAATCGACTGCCCACGACCGTGAGAACAAAGCTCACAAACGACCACTTCCGAGGGACCCCCTCGGCTTCTCTACTACTAATCACTACAGCGCAGCCGTCCTGCCACCACACAGGATGGTGGAAATGATGTTCAAGCTGTTATGATGTTCTTAGCTATTCATGTCTACTGCAACTCCGTGCAATGAAAAGTTTTTGATCATGGAATAACTATTACTTCATGGTTTAACGTTAGTTTCATTTTTTTTTTTTTGGCAAAAGGACAAGGCTTTTTACACAACCAGTAAAATTCAGAAGTCAGAGCCCCCAAGTCCGGTCGTACTTCTGTTTATTTTCATTTGCTTCATCTCTGCTGAATACTTACATTTTTCTTCCTCCGGGAAATCATTGCTTCCAACTCCGATCTTCCATGTGATGTGGGAGAAGTTGAAAGACACAGGTCCTGCGGTATCCAATGACTGGATTCAAGAACGGTGAGAGGAAAGGAGAACAATTACACACGTTACATCACGACGAAAGTGATTGGAATTCAAGAACAAGGCCAAGAAGCGACGGGCAATTTTGATATAGCAAGTTCGTCAGATTGACTTTTTATCTGCATTCTGGTCAGGGTATATTGGAAAGGCATTTGGGAAACGAATGGCTTCAAATAACAGTAAGTGATGAAGTTGAAGAAGCAATCAGAAAATTGCAAACAGGCTCATCATCTTTGACCACACAAGTTATGAAATTGAATTTGCAATCCAATTTCTAGAGATATCTGGCACAAAATAGACATTGATCGACATGCATGGATAACAATAAAATCTTAATGAAATCTCTAACAAAGCTGTTAGGATTCGGCGCACAAACCATAATGAAGTAAAGCATAAAAGTAAGAAAGATAAATCAAGATACAAGGTTTGTCCTCGTTCACTCTTAAATTAAGGCTACGTTCATAGAGAATTTCATTATAATCGGCACATCATACCTCTCCTTACATCTATTAATTACAGAGAAAAAGATATTATATTGCAATATCTATTTATAGGCCCAAGCCCAAATTTTCAATGAAAATATGGGCTCAAATTAAAAGGCCCTCAGCGAGACCCTTGTGCCTTCTTGTCAATAGAAAGTATTAGGGGTGAGTAAGATGGACCCACTAGACCGGATCGGACCAATGAGTTTGGTCCAATTCTGCAGATCACCGTCTAAGCCTCGATTCCTCAATGTGGAACCAGTATCCAAACAGTCCGGTTTCCGGTTCTAAAGGGGAAACAGGCCGTGACTGCCCATCCAATTGACAAATTTTTTAATTTTTTTTTTTTTCAAATATACAACTTAATTCCACGGTTGCCACTATACTTCTACGGCTTTGGCTGTATAGGATAAAAGTTTGTACAAATTGAAGGTGCCAGTTTCATTTCTGAGAAGTACGTTAGGAAGAGCCAGGATGGTTCCCTTCAGAAGATGACTAGGGATGCTTTCATGGGGACATCCTCGAGATCATATTTAGTTTCGGTTTTAACATTTGATTTGTATGATATGATAATTGGAAGGACACTGGAAAGTGTTTTTGTTTGCTAAAAACATATCGTTTCACAAATGTGATTTTTACGGTGCGCTTGATTATTTGACATTTGTGTGTGGGCATGGGAACCAATTTTAGTGCTTTATGGGGTAATTGGCATGCGTAGATGCGTATTGCTTTCTCAAATTTCAGCTTTGCCTTTCATAAAATTGGTATGCTTTACTAGAGCAACCTGATAACCGAATCGACCACTGGCCCGGTTATAGTGACCTCCGGTCCAATCTACGATTTCGAAAATTGAGAACTGGGACTACTGGGTCGGTCCTCAGTTCTCTTAGAAATCGGACCAACGTGGTCATTCTTACTCCTAGAGATTATGAACCACATCGCAACAAAAAGAGAGAAAATTTGAATTGCCCAAGACATACAGGACAACGTAGATGAAAGATGAATGACTTTCAGGAAGGTTCAAGTGTTTCAAAAGAGGACTTGTCTGAAACCTAAAATTTCACTTAGATACTTTTCATGTATTCAGACATATTTAGGGCCATGAACTCTCACTCACAATCACAAGTTTTCATCACATTTGACCGGTAAAATACGGCGTGAGTAGCGGAAGACGGTCAAACGGACAATGAGTACGGTCAAAAGGTGAACGGTGATTCGTGCGGAAACTGAGTAGAGGAAGTATAAGTGTGATGGTGGGATCGAGAGAGGAGAAAAGGAACGAAAGAGGGAAGTTTGATAATTGAAATTGACTAATGTGTGCAGGCGAGAGAGCAACGTACATTAGTTGACTTCAAGAATGCAAAAAGGAAAATTTGAACAAATTGGGATTTGACTAATGGGAACGAAGTATTAATGCTTGGAGATGAGCCACAGCAAAATTCTTCTCTGCGTTAAGTGGACAGCCAAGAGGAGACGAAGCGAGGTCGGCAAAGAGAGATTTCGGGGGGATCTAGAAAACTGAAAGCAGTACTGAGGAAAACAAATGGAAGAGGGGAGTTAAGCAGAGCCACGCACGGGGGCGGAGGGAAATCGAAAATTTCAGAGCTTTAGAGTCAAAATTAGCCAAAACCTTCGACACCGGGAGTGAAAGTACGCAGACTAGTTAAGATTTCCAACCAATATATGACTGATCCCGGAGGATGATCAAAAGGGGTCCGAGAGTATAGTTTTACCGATTGCCCGTCGGAGCAGGGACCAGCCGACACCCTCTCGGAGAAAGTCAATCTTCGGAGCTGTACTAGGAATCAGTGTGCACGCCCTATACCGTTGGAAAATAGACTCGAAGACGGTGGCTGTGGTGTTTGGCGCGAAGCGTTTTGAGTTTATATCAGCCTCGAGATAGGCAAAGGAAATCAGGCCACAAATTTGCCCATTGGGAGCAAAGGACACCGTTTAGTGGCGTAGGATGATAAAATAGGCAAGATTGTTTTTTTTTTTTTTTTTGGGTCGAAGCCTGTGCCAAGATTAAGCTCCAACAGTTGATGCTTGCTTGGCAATCCGTCAAACTCCCTTGGGATTCGCCCCGTGAAGAGTCGCGACAGAACTACAAAAGGATGCAAGGTTCTTGGAGCGTTGGCCAAAGAAAGGCATGGGACACAATACGAAAAAAATTGCAAGCCAAGTCTAAGACATGCTTGGAATATCACAAAAATCAGTACAGTGCTACAGAACATGGTTACAACACGGCGAGCAAACCAGAATTCCGAAATTCATGCCAACGACATTATCTTGTTTGAGAATGATTTGGCAGCTCTTAGGAAAAACATAAGAGTTCACGGATTAAAGTATCTGAGAGGGGAAGTTCCATCAAGGCCATGTTCCTTCAAGTAGGCGAGATAGTCACTCACAGAGGTCTCTCTGTGGATTGGAGGATTGTCCTTGGACAACAGTTCCCTAATCCGCCCGAAAAGCTTCGACGACGGCTGGAAGCTCGTGCTGAAAAAGCACGCCGCCGATATTTTGGCCCCACCGGGTTAGCCAACCCTCTGTGCTCCATGCTTTTGAACCTATCGTTCATTATAAGCTGCAAGGAAGAAGAAAGAGGGACGGGATCATCAGCATCCACCCTGTTATTATGATGCTCGCGAAGACCAAGATATCCCTAGGCAAAGTGTATCTCCAATATCCCCAAGACATTGCTCACATAAATTTCCAAGCACTGGACAGTGTACTTGTAATTCTATGTCAATACCCTTTGAAATCAATTTCAGGTGCGATTTTCTCCAAGACAATTGACGGGGAGGCGTCGTTTCCGTTGATCCAAGAGGTTGCTTGCAAATTGCTTTAGCATATTGGTCATGTCAAGTATAATCGCTAGATATGTATTACATAAAATAGGTCAAAACGGGTTAAATGAACTTATATGGATCGGGCCAATTTAGATCGAACCACGCATTTGATGACTTTAGTTGTAGGTTACTTGCCGAGGAGAATTTCTTGTCCAAAATCTACCATTATCTCTAAGAATGACGGCACCGTTGTCTTAGCCGGCTCTTCAATTATTATCTAAGTTGAAATATGGGGCACATCTTACTCCCTGATATGAATTTTCTGATATATTGAGTAGAGTCTCATGAAATACTTGTGTCAGCGACTTGATCAAATGACATCATCTCTGCTTTTGATTTTAGGAACACTTGTATACCTATTGAAAAAAAAAAAATCTCGAGACATAACCTTGACATTTCATTTGCACGTAAAACTGAAAATTATACACCCGATTCAGCTACTATCTTTGCGTTTTGACGTCCAGGTTCGCCTGCAGCTTAAGTTTCGTGAAGAACCGTATGCTCAACAACATAGCCGAAAACTTTTTAGAACTTCTATAATCCTTTCATAGCCGAATCCCTGTTTATTAGGCTCCGTTTTTTTTTTTCTGAAAAATATTTTTCCTAATTTTTAGCATTTGATGGCAAAAACTGTGCGGTCAAAGAAAATATTTTTCGATCAATATAAAATATCCTTTAAAACTGAAGAAAAAGATTTTTACTTTTCAGAAACGAAAATCATTTCTCTCTCTTTTTGACGCCAAAATCCCTCTCCCATCTTCTCTTACTCCTCTCAACTTCTCTCTCTAAAATCCCTACACTCTCTCTCTCTCTCTCCCCTTGATCCTCTCCCAAACCTGCTTTCGATTCTCAGTCGTTTTCTGTCTCTCTCTCCCCTGCCCTCAAAACCCCAGCTCTGCGAGGAGTCGCCAAAGCCCAGCGATCTTTCCCATTATCCGATCATTCAGCTCACAATCAGCCGCCGTGCCCGCATCCGCCCTAGGCAAAACTGCAAAACCCCTGGACAGCCAATTGCCCTTCTCCTCAGATCGATCAAGACCACATCGTCTCGCCATGACCTCTTCTTTGATCGTCATGGCGGGCGCTTCGGCTCACTTATCTGCGTTTGGAGACGGCAATGAACGGAGTATTGAAGGCGGTGCCAGATTTTGCTTTATTGAAGAAGGCCAAGACGAGGCTGAACAATGCATGTGAGCGACGTGTTCTGAGGGCCTGCCGAATGGTGTTCGAGGTGGCCACTTTCATTTTTACCAAATTGTTGGGGTTTACTGATTCTGCTCAGAAAGTGTTTGAGGAATTACCCGAGAGAGGAGAAACTGGAGCAACAAGGCTCTAATTCCATTCGTGTAAATACGTACCAGTTGCTATAAGAATACGTAATGATACGTGCGTTGCATTCAGGAGTGCTGAGCTTTGGCATGGAGTTTTGCTGAATTTTGGTTTGGAATTTTTTGTTTTTTGTTATTTTTTTTCTTTTTTTTTTTGGTTGTGGGTGGGGTCGAAGGAATGTTTAACTGTACAGGAAAACAAAGGAATTAGTGAAGGAAGTTAAAAAATATTTTCCTTTCCAAATACCGAAAAGCATTTTCTTTTTCAATTTTAGCGTTCAGGCAAACACTAAAAAATATAATCAATTTCCTGAAAAATGACTTCCTGAAAAATATTTTCTAAAAATGTCATATTTTTAATGAAACAAATGGAGCCTAAGGGAAAAAAGACATCTATTGTTTAATCAATGGGTTAATACCAACAAAAACTCTAAATTGATACACATATGCCACATTTACCAAAACTATTGTTGTTACAAAAATTCTCAAACTAGTACCAAATGCCACATTTATCCCAAACTAACTTTTATGTCATAAGAATCTCAAAGTAAACCCAAATTTACAATAATAAGAGGTAAATGTGACCATATATACTAATTTCACAGAGAAATTACCAAAAAGCTCTTAAACCTATTGCAATTGTGTTAATTCAAAGTAAAGTTTTTTGTTTCCAATTAAGTCTTACATATTTTGCATTTATGTCTTTATAAAAAAAAAAGACATTTGCATTTGTGTCAATTTAGACCATCTGATTAATTTGGCTAAAAATCTGTAACGTGGCTTTGGTCAGCGCTAACGTGGACAATTTTATTAATTATTATTATATATTATTATATTATTATTATTTAAATTTTTATAGTTTATTTTATTTTTTATTTTTTATTTATTTCTCTTCTTTTTTTCTTCATTCTTCCTCCAATCATCCCGAGCGACCGGGTCAGAAGTTGACGAGGTCAACCTTGGCAACTAGTTGGAGGAAGAAGGAAGGGAAGAAAAAAAAAAATAGAAGAAAAATGAAAATAAAAATAAGAAACTATATATAAAAAATATTATCAAATATTGTCTACGTTAGAGCCGGTTGCATAAGTTTAGAAATTTTTGTAACTTCCCTAGTTTCGGTGAATATGACGCTGATGTACCTATCTGATATTTTTACAACACAAAATAAGGTTAGGTTAATATGGTATGGATGTATCAGTTTGGGAGTTTTTTGTTATTGTATTACCCTTAGCATATTTTAAGTGATACTCAGGATTCTCAAACCTTTTTTTTTTTATTATTATTGAGCATGGCTAATGTTGTCAAAATTTTAGAGGGGTTGATTCTTTTTCTTGCCATCAATAACAACGAAGACACACGAAAGTCAGGTAAGAAAATGACGAACATGAGGTGGGTATTGTGCAGAGAACACCGTTGGTAGAGAGGAGGGTAGGAAAGTTCGAGCAATCCGTAAAGGCGTAACAAAGCTTCAAGGCCCTTTAGTCACCTAAGCCAAACAAGTTTGTTATTTTCGCCGAAACTTGATTAGGAAATGTGCGAGTCATTTACCTTTTTTTTTGCAATTCTTCCATTTGAGTTCTAAATAAACCCAACCCCAACCCCGCGTCTTTTTTTTTTACCAATTAGGTCATATACCTTTTTTTTGTCACTTTAATCACCTAAAAAAAGACAAAAAAAATATTTTTATAAAAACTTGATTAGGAAATGTGTGAAATATCTGCATCGTGACGCCCGCCTTTAGGAGGATTACCGAAAAGGTATAAACATATGCATTCTTCTAATGCAGTCCTAAACCCCTTTTTTTTATGCCATTGATTTTAAACCTTTTGTATTTGTGTCAATTTAACCCATCTGTCCAATTTTGGTGCTATCGACGTTGACTTGACAATTTTTTAAATTTTTTTATCATTTTTTTTTATTAAGACGACAAGAGGCTGATGCCACTGGCCAAGGCTTGGCGACTTTTGCTAGCTGCTGGGCAAGGGTTTGCGGCCCTTACTTAATATAAGCGAGGGTCACGGCCCTCACCAGCTACCGGTAATGGCTCGCAGGTCCTCGCCCAACAGCCGATGGAGTCGCTAAGCCTTGGTCGGTGGCCTACAGCCTCCCACCGGCCTTAATCAAAAAAAGAAAAGAAAAAAAGGTGGAAAAAATTAATAAAAATTCAAGAAATTAAAAAAAAAAATTGTCGCCTCAGCGTAGATTAAATCCACGTCAATGATTTTTGGGCAAAAAGTTGGCTAGTGGACTAAATTAACACAAAGTTAAAAGGTTTATGACTCAGTTGGCCAAAAAATAGGTTTAGAATTGAATTGATGTAATTACAATGTGTTTTAAGTCTTTTTTTTTTTTTGGTAATTTCCACCCCTTTGATTTCATCCAAAGCCTTTTAGTACTTCTGTTTATTTTCATCTGCCACATTTGTACTGATACCTCCATTTATCATCGTTAGGGAAAACACCGTGACTTTCCAAGAGCGATCTCATATTAAATGCGGGAGAAACTGAAAGAAAAAGGTCCTGCGGCTGCGGTATCCAGTGACCGGATCCAAGAGCAGTGAGAGTAAAGGGTAACAATTGGACATGTTGCATCACCACGAAGGTGATTGGGATTCCAGAACAAGGCCGAGAAGCGACGGCCAATTTTGGTGTGGCAAGTTCGTCTGACTTTCGAAGACATGAGTTTGCTTTTTCTATGCATTTGCTGCCAAACGCCGGCATATTGGAAAGGGCATCTGGGAAGCGAATGGCTTCAAATGACAGCGAGTGATGAAGTTGAAGAAAGCAATCAGAAAATTGCAAACTGGCTCATCATCTTTGCCACAAGTTATGAGTTTGAATTTGTTTCCAATTTTTAGAAATATCTAGCACAATAGATATGATCGATCCATTTTCTAAAGAAATACAGAGGCTGCATTTGGTTTGACTTTGAAATGAGCCTTGGAAAATGCAAAAGTCTGAGGGACTTGAAAAAACGCAAATTACTTTTTATGAAAAAAAAAATTCATTGTAAAGTAATTATGTGTTAATTAGTAGTGGCCAAAAAAAAAATTGCAAAGAACTTTTGGCTGTAACTTTTCTTTGTGTATTAAAAAAATCAAATCCTCCGGCGAAAGCCTCAGGCCACCGCCGGCCGAGGTCGCCGAAAGTGTTTTGAGTTTATGTCAGCCTCGAAGAAGCAAAGGCAGTCAGGCCATAAATTTGACCGGTGTCCATTGGGAGCAAAGGACACCGTTTAGTGGCGTAGGATGATAAAATACGCTAAGATTTTTTGCTTTTGGTCAGAAATAAAATAGGCTAAGATTGCGTGGACAAACACATTGCAATAACGACACCCATCTTTAGGGAGGATTACCGAAAGTGTCATAAACATATTGCAATTCTTCTAATGCAGTCCTAAACCCATTTTTTTATGCCAATTGAGTCTCAAAATCTTTTGTATGTATGCTATTTAGCCCATCCGTCCATTTGGTGTTGTCGGCTGACTTAATAGTTTTTTTTTTTTTTTTTTTTTTATCATTTTTTTGTTTAAGACGACAAAGGCTACTGGCCATTGGGCAAGGGCCATGATGCTCAGTCAGATTTGAGCAATCTACCGAAGATAGCTCGTAGGTCCTCGCTCAACGGCCGATGAAGGTCATGGGCCTTGGTGGTGGCCCATGGCCTCCTGTCGGCCTTAATTAAAAAAAAAGAAAAGAAAAAAGACAGAAAAAAATTAATAAAAATTCAAGAAATTAAAAAAAATCGTCACATTGGCGTAGGTTGACATCCACGTTGGTATTTCCGGCCAAAGTTGGCTAGTGGATTGAATAAGCACAAATGTAAAAGGTTTATGATTTAATTAGCTAAAAAAAAAGTTTAGAATTGAATTGATACAACTGCAATATATTAAGAATTTTTTTGGTAATTTCCATCCATTTGATTCATCGGGAAGCCTTTTGGTACTTTCATTTATTTCATTTGCTAATTTCTGCTGGATACTTCCATTTACCACCCATAGGAAAAACACCGTGAACTTTCCAGGTCCATTCATATTAAATGCGGGAGAACAAACTGAAAGAAAAAAGGTCCTCCGGTATCCAATGACTGGATCAAAGAGCAGCGAGAGGAAGGGGTGACAATTATACATGCCGCATGCACACGAAAGTGATAGGAATTCCAGAACAAGGCCAAGAAGCGACGGGCAATTTTGGTATAGCAAGTTCGGTCCGAGTTTGGCTTTTCCGTGCATTGCCTGCCAAACCCGGCACATTGGAAAGGGCACCTCTGAAGCGAATGGCTTCAATGACGGCAAGTGCTGAAGTTGAGAAGGGCAATCAGAAAATTGCAACCGGCCTCATTCATCTTTGACCACACAAGTTACCGAATTGAATTTTCAATCCAATTTCTAGAGATATCTGGCTATTGATAGATATGAACCGCTCCTTTCTAAGAAATACAGAGGCTGCATTTGGTTTTGACTGGAAATGAGCCTTGGAAAATGCAAAAGTCTGAGGGACTTTGAAAAAATGCAAATTTACTTTTTATGAAAAAAAAAAATGTCATTGTAAAAGTCATTATGAGTTAAGTATTTGTGAGTGGCCAAAAAAAAATTGCAAAGAACTTTTGGCTCGCAACTTTTCTTTTTGTTTTAACAAAACAATCAATCCTCCGGCGAAAAGGATCAGGCCGCCGCTGGCCGAGGGCGCCGGAAGTGTTTTGAGTTATATCAGCCTCGAAGATAAGCAAAGGCAATCAGGCCATAAATTTGACTGGTGCCCATTGGGAGCAAAGGACACTGTTTCGTGGCGTAGGATGATAAAATATGCTAAGATTTTTGTTTTTCGGTCAAAAATAAAATAGGCGAAGATTGCGTGGACAAACATTTTGCAAAAGATTGAGAATCGTACTAAAAAAGACGTCACCTAGATATTTAGCGTAACCAGTTTCGGTCCGCATTCGCTGGCTCCTAGCCGGTCCAAAATAGGTCAGTGTGGACTCTTTGGTTTGATATGAAATTATTTAAACGGGAAAAATCGAGTTGCGTCCCTAAGAATTTGAGAGGCCTGTGCCCATTTAATGCTTGCTTGGCAATCCATCAGCCTCCCCTGGGATTTGCCGCGAGTTCTTGGAGCGATGACCGGGACAGAGCACGGGACACAACACTAGAAAAATTGCAAGCCAAGTCCAAGACATGCTCGAATATCGCGACACTGGATCAAGGGAAGCGGGTAACCATGCCTAATTGCCTGTATCCCCTACTGTACCTTGTCCCTTTGTCCATCCTCTACCAAAATATAGCCAACATGCATGCGCATTGGCAAACTCACCAAAAACTAATAAAGTAATTTGTAATCAGAGCACTAGAATCAACAAAGTGCAATCCCATATGCGAATCAATATCGAATTTTTTTTTTTGGTCGAAACTCCAAATGTCATTCAGTCAAAGAAACCAGGACTTACAGACACTTGAGTAACAGATTCGATACATAATAAATCCCATAAGGGTTGGGGGGACGGGCGATCCAATTGGATGGCAAAGACTTCTACGGTGGCTTTGGCAATCCAATCCGCCACTACGTTAGCATCACGGGGAGTGTGGGCCACCGAAACTGATGGCAAACGGGCCAAAATGGCGTTGCACTCAAGGAATAAAGCTCGGCAGCCCATGGACTCTCCTCTGGGTTATCAAGAAAGGAAAGGATAGATATATTGTCAGAGAAAATCTTGACTTTGTGGTCTCACTGTACGAACTGCCCATCTGCTCCACTTCCACGATCAGACTCTAGAGACTTCTCCCTCTCTTTCTTCAAACAGTTCAGAGCGTGAAGTACAGCTGGGGTTTCGATCTCGAGCGCCGAACTCGCCTTCTCGCTGCAAATTGAGTTCTGCAGATTAAATGAATTTGCTTTCTTTCTTCTTTTTTTTTTTATGTTTTTGTGCGTGTGTGGTTTGTGGGTTTTTTTGTTTTGTGGGGGGGGGGGGGGTTGTGTGATTAAATAAATTTGCTTGTTCAAATAAGAAGTTTATAGCAACATGGGCTCAATATAGCCCAGTGGTGAATCTTATCTCACACACAATCAGTACATTGCTACACAAACATGCTTACGACACGGCGAGCAAACTGGAATTCCAAATTCGACCAAAAAAAAAAACCTGTAATTCCAAAATTCATACCGACAATACTAATTCGTTCCCGAATGATTCTGCATCTCTTCCTTAGGGGAAAAAAAAAAATAGAGTTCACAGCTTAAAGTGTGTGAGAGGGGAAGCTCCATCAAGTCCATGTTCCTTGAAGTAGGCAAGATAGTCCCTCACTGTGGTTTCTCTGTAGATTGGCGGATTATCCTCGGACAACAGTTCCCCAATCGGCCCGAAAAGCTTTGACGACGGCTGGAAGCTCGTGCTAAAAAAGCATGCCACCGATATTCTCGAGCCCACCGAGTTCGCCACCACTCTGTGCTCCACACTTTTGAACCTGTCGTTCGTTATAAGCTGAAAAGGAAGAAAAAAAAAAAAAGAGGGACAAACATCATCAGCATCCACCCCATTGTCATGACGCTGGTGAAGAGCAAGAAATCCCCAGGCAAAATGTATCTCCCTAGATCCAAAGGACATCGCCTATGTTTTTCACGTCAATTTCTGAACACGGACTGTCCACTCGTGATGCACGGTCAATACCCTTCGAAATCAACTTTGGGTGCGATTTTCCCAAAGACAACCGACGTGGCGGCGTCGTTGATCCGAGAGGTTGCTTCCGAATTATCAGATGTTTCGCCTAATGCAGCAAAATATAAAAAACGTGGTCAATCGAGTCAGATGGTAACAAAACTTGCCTGTAGGAGGTCGCCAACATTGACCACTAGAGCTCCAGGGACAGGAGGGACATCGATCCAGCGATTGTCGTGAAGGACCTGGAGGCCTCCGATGTGGTCTTGCAGGAGCACCGTGAGGAAGTCGTTGTCGGAGTGCTTGCTCGTCCCCATCGTCAGCTCGGGCCGCGGGCATGCAGGTAGTAGTGGCATATGACCACCAGGCCCTCAGCGCAGTCCATCTCCTGGAGGCGGTTCGGCCTGAGCCCGAGAGACTTGGACAAGAGCTCGAACAGCAGCACGCCTAAGCTCATCACTTGCTTGGAGTAGTCTATCAGTATGTCCCTGCAATTTTAGTCATCAAAGTCATTAGATTAGATCCAACTTATAAATTATAATCTTATTGTTATTTTTTTTTAGGTATTTCAGGTTAAATAAAAATTGAATTGTATAAAACGAAAAATATAGAACAAAAGTCACCTCAAAGGCGAAAAAGTTATTTTCTCTGTGGAAAAACGACATGTTAACGCCTCCGGGACCAAAGGCCTCGCCTGGTCACACGCTCACATACCTGCAAACCTCCGGCAGCTCCTCCGGCGACGGCGGGCTTGGCGCCATGTAGCTGAAGAAAGTGTCTCTCCAGTTCGCCACCGATGCCGTGTACAGGTCGAAATTGCTGTTGTACACCACCTTCCTCGTTATGTCGCGCGTGTAGAACACCTTCTTTGCCTCGTCGTCTTGCTCGTAGAACCTCCTCACCCCCTCCATCATCTCCTCTATCACGGTCGCCGGAACCCCGTGATTCACCACCTGGAAGAACCCCAGCGTCTCCGACGCGCCTCGCATCCTCTCGATCGCCTCCTTCCTCTTGGCCGGGTCTCGTTCGATTCCGCCTAGGTCGATGATCGGTACGCTGAGAATCTCGGAGCTGCCGCCAATTCGGAGCTCTTTTCGGATGTTTCCTGCGGTCGTATGAAGATTCGGGGGATCTCGGTGATTCCGGCGTCGACGAGGCCTTTGACGCCGGCTTTCGAGTCGTCGAACGCTTTCAGCTCGCTCGCTCTGTCGTAGCTCTGCTCGCCGGAGTCGGAGGCCAAATCGATGGTAGTCATTGTTCCTCTCTCTCTCTCTCTCTCTCTCTCTCTCTCTCTACTGCAATTCAATGTCAATGTGAATGTTTGGATTATGAATTGAATGTTGTGGAGACGTAGCAGCTTTTTTATGGCTGAGAGATGGAGAGAAGACAACAGTGATATCACATTGGGAGGATCCATTTGACTTTAGAATAATGAGGTCCATAAAAATGAAAGGAGAAAGTCATGCTTTATGAGCTAACACTTGCTGGAGAAAATGACAATGCTGTTTAATAATGGCTGATTCTTTTGGGGACCGGGTGGCTAGTACACAAGTTTTGCAATTTATGGAAAGGAAATCTGTTAGGATAGAGTTGAACATCGATGGATGACAGGACAATTTGATGTGGTCGTAGCCCTTAGATCAATCATTGCGTCATCCTAATGCAATGCTCACTCAATTCGATCAATTAAGTTTTGGATATCGTCGTGTTGTAATGGAAAACCTATTGTTTCACAGAAAATCTAAGTGTACATGGATTTTTGCTTTGCAGTTGATTCTGGTTATTGTCATGGAGCCGGTTGAAGGCACGCAAGAATTCGGCTTGTTATCCTTGCTGGCAATATACAAAGTGGAATTCGAGGCAGAACCAAACAGAAATGTTGCCGAAAGTGCAATTTTTTCTTGTGGTAGATTAGCGTTTTAACTGTCATACGAGTATTCAGCAGAGTCTCATTTAAAGATAGCATCTTTTCTTTCCATTTAAGAGGGGTATGTGTTAATCTTCCTCTCCCTCTGTTTTGTTTCTCTTTTAGGTTCTGCTTTTGTTTGAAAAGGATCTTTGCTTTTGAGAGTTGTGTTACTGCTATCAAATGAAGCAGTATAAGCGGCAGTTACCGAGCAGTGAAGAAAGGCAATCCTTTTCTTTGGTAGTTTTACATAGATGAACCTACGGACAGACTTTTATTATCAAATGCAAACTTGAAGAAAACCATGATAAAAAGTCGCCCCTCCGCTAACACCATGAAGAGAAATCCCACACCATGAATAACCTTCGCCCATTATCTCCTTATCTTCCTGTTTACAAAATCTAGAGCTTGAAATCAGGAAGGGCGGAAGTTCCATATACGCCCTTGGAAATGTAATTGGCTGTGTTGTTTGGAAGTGTAGTCTCCTTGTAGATTGGTGGGTTGTTTGCTGATGTTAATTCCTTGATGGGTCCATACAACCTCGATGATGGCTGAGGAGTATGGCCAAAAAAGCACGCCACTGACACTCTCAGGCCTCTCCTGTTTGCCATGACTCGGTGCTGTGAAAAGTGCTAGGACCCTCATTGACGCTCCTGTGAAAAGTGCTGCACATACATCTCCCTCGTTTAGACAATTTCGAACCTGTCAATGTGCGGCTAGGATGGTACAACCAAGGTTGGATTAGTCCAATAGCTCTGTTAGTATACTTGACGAGCAAGGCATTTGGGAATGGCAAATGTAGATTCCTCCTACCAAAGAAAAGTGCAGATTATGAAGACATTATGTTATTGCTACAGGGAACATGCCATGGTAAATTCTCAAGAGCTCTTGAACTAGCTTAGCATATGAAAAAGTACAGCAATAAGGGCGAGAAGAGGATCACAGTGTGTCGACCAACAAAACACTATTTCAGAGAAGCTCGGAAATGAACAATGATATCTGGCCAAAGCTACTTACCTGCAAAAGATCTCCAATGTTGATAACTAGTGCTCCAAGAATTGGAGGAATGTTGATCCACTGGTTCTCATGAGGCACTTGAAGTCCTCTGATTTGATCTTGGAGGGGAATTGTGAGGAAGTCGTTGTCTGAATGCATTGTCACACCCAGGGTGAACTCGGGTTGGGGGCATTGCGGATAGTAGCGGCACATGATCGAGTGTCCCTTTCCACACTCGATGTCCTTCAAGTGATTTGGGTAGAGTCGTAGAGCTTCTGATAAGAGCTCAAACAGACGAGAGCCAAGTCTCATTACATGCTTTGAGTACTACACCAGCATTTCTCTGCCAGAGAATTTTCGATGCATCAGAAAATGAACTGGAGCTGCCTTAAAAGTATGGCGGGATGGATACCCAGATAACAACATAAAGTGTGTTGCTATTCTGTATCAATTTGAGGGCAAAAGCTTGGTACTGCTATTGCTAGAACGCAAATAAAGGAAAATCATGCTCAATGTCAATTTAGAAGGGAAACTCATCAATCATTGAGGATCATCTTTCCGATCCATTTCGTTGATTGAGACTCAATGCAAGCTTATATGCCATGATTTGCATTGGAACCTGGGCGAGAAATATCATACGCAGTCAGCGGCAGCATTTGCTTTACCTGACTGAACAAAGGACGGGGCACTTTCATTTCCCGAGCGTTCAACCCCTATTCCCACTGTTTTAATGGAAAGGTATTTGGATAACTCAAGTTTCATACACTTGCTAGTTTAGCACCTGACTAAAGGAGGAAAAAAAAAAGGCTATTTAGTATTATACAGTGAAAAGCGGTTACCTTGCACCTATATGAACTACTGCAATTCTTCCGCGAACTATCTTTAGTGATTCACTTTGCGAATTTGTTCATGAATTTTACCTTTGTGAAAGGTGAAAAGCGCAAGAGAGGCCATTGGCTCACCTGCAAGCTTCAGGCAACTCTTCGGGCTGGGGAGACTCTGGTCCCATGGAGCAAAATATACTGTCCCTCCAATCCTCAGTCTCCTGCTCGAACAACCTGCGCGACCCCTTCTATCACCTCCTCCAAGAGGCTCTCAGGGACCCCATGGTTGATCACCCGGAAGAAACCCCATTTTTCCAGTGCTTGCCCAATATTCCGCACCGTCTCGTGGCGACTGGCGGGGCCCACGTTCGTGCATCCTAGGTCGATCAATGGGATGTGTGCGCCATCCTCGCTGCAGGCCACGCTATATATAAACAAAAGGGACATGAAGGTTGTCGAGAAATGAGTTTTCTTTTAAGTGAAAGTTGCCTCAAGATTATATCAAACAAACGCTCGAAGTTGCAACATAAGAATTCCTCGTTTCTTGACTATGACAGCACTTGTCGCCAAATATTTGAAAGCACTTGTTAACGATTCCTTCAAGAAGAATAGGGATGGAAAACGTTTCCCTCGTTGTCTCACCTGTAAAATGAAGCGTGATGGAAAATAAAAAGAGATTAATTGATTTATAAATGTATTAATTAAAACCGATAAGTAATTAATTACTTTCCTCACAAGAGAAAACCCAAAACGTGATTGGTGCACTCTATATAGTGACTAATTAAAGTTGTGACAATGCCAAAACTGGAATCCTATATGTGAAAGATCAGGTAACATATTCCTATTTTCCACATATAAGTTAACCCTTGAGAAAAGAATTATAAACGCAACAATCTAATCTGCCAGCCCCATGTTAACTATCATGACATTAAAGCAAATGTAAAATATCATCAATTTCAGCCGCAAAATTAAATTAAAATACTCGCAGTGTTGCAATCCTTTTATTTATGTAGCTTATGAAAAAAAACTCTCAAAACATATGAATGTGTAACTGATATATTTGAGGCTACTTGTCAGGATAAACTACTTGGATATGATATTTGAGGCTACTTGGATGTGCAACATTGTGGGATAATATTCGCCGGGGCCCGGCGACCCCTGCCAACTATTCCCCCACCTTGGCCGACCCTTCTCAGCGAGGGCGGGGCGGTGGCGAGGGCTGTAGGTGAGATTACTTGTTTATGAAGTTGCGGCCTTTCTCGAGTGATCATCATGCCACTAATTCGGAGTGCAATCCACGACTTTTGTTCGTTCAGAATCTGATATAATGGTAGCTTTTGAAAGAATATTGCTAGGAGTGTCCTGACATGCTAAATATTCCTTTTCACGGCGGCATCGGCATGCTTCGTTCGTAGGAATTCTTGATATTGACTGAGATGCTCGATACATCGTTTGGACTGGTTTTAGAATGGAATCCATGTTGGTAGCAGCGGGTAGTACAAGGACTCTTGCACGCTATTCTTTTCCTCTGTCGCAAGTTAAGCCATTTCATCTGGTGGATTAACTGAGCATGAAGTAACATTGAGATGCCGTTGGCCTTGCTATATTTTCGTGCCTGAACTTGATCATGAGGCATCACCACCCAACCATTGTCTCCCAACAAAAGCATCAGCTCTGCAACCCACTTCTCAGCCCCTGCTTTTGCCTTTTGGAAATGGCGGAAGCAGTTCTCTTCAGCCTTGTCACTGACATACTAGAAGGCCTTGGTTCCATGGCTTCTCAGAAGATCCGGTTGCTCTGCGGCGCCAAGGACGAGCTCCAAAGCCTCGAGGGCACCGTCCAGACCATCCAAGCTGTGCTTTTGGATGCTGAGAAGCAGCAATGGCACAACAACCAGGTCAAAGAGTGGCTCAAGAAGCTCAAGGACGTGCTGTATGACATACAGGACTTGCTCGACGATGTCGCGACAGAAGATCTGAGGCGGAAGGTCACTCCCGGCAACAAGTTGTTGAAAGCGGTACGCATTTTCTTCTCTAAGTCGAATCAGCTCGCACACCGCCTCGAAGTGACTAATAAGATTCGGAAACTTAGGAAGAAACTGGATCAGATTGAAAAGATAGTGAGTTATTAAATTTACAGCGGCATCCCTGGGAGGAAACAATGCCCATCGGGAGAGGAAAGAAACCTGAACTTCCCTCACCTGATGAAAAAATAATTGGTAGGGAAGAGGACAAAAAAAGATCAAGCAACTCTGTTTGATTCCTCCTCTAGCCAGGTGTGTCATTTGTTGCCATCGTTGGTAAAGGAGGTCTCGGAAAAACCGCACTCGCACGACTAGTGTACAACGATGGGAAGGTACGAGAACACTTTGAGCTTAGGATGTGGGTTTTGTATCTGATTTCTCTGATTTGAATTCGATTTTCAAAGAAATTCTTAAATCAGAGATAGACAATTGTGAAAGCGTGATGAGAATGAAAAGAAAGAGTTAAGACAAGCTCTTGAGAATAAGACTTTAGAACAATTGGCGGAACAACTTCGTGAGACTATTAATGGGAAGAAATACTTGCTTGTTTTGGATGACTTGTGGAATGAAGATCGGGATAAATGGTTGAAGCTTGGAGATTGGCTAGAGGGTGGCTTACGAGGAAGCAAGATTCTCATAACCACTCGCAGCCACGGAGTTGCAAAGGTCATGGATCTGCAATCACTTATTCATGATCTACGTTGCTTATCTCAAATGAGTCATGGAACTTGTTCAGGAAAATGGCTTTTGGAGATGGTGCAGAATCATCAGACTCGGGACTGGAGGAGATAGGTCGAGATATAGTTAAGAAATGCGCCGGGGTTCCCCTTGCCATTAGAACTATAGGAGGCCTTTTGTATGGCAAAAAGAAAGATGAATGGCTCCGTTACAAGGTGCGTGAACTTCCAGAAATACCAGAAATTGATGAGGCTGATGATGGAATCTTGCAAGTCCTCAAATTCAGTTACGATCATCTCCCGTCATGCTTGAAACATTGTTTTGCGTACTGCTCATTGTTTCCGAAAGATTTTGTCTACGAAAACCGATGATTATACAGCTTTGGGTGGCACTAGGCTTTATTGAGTCAGACAGAGGGAAGGATAACCTTGAAGAGGTCGCTGATATATACGTGACAGAACTGCAAAGTAGGTCTGAAGATTTTATGTAAAGAAAGAAGATTTTTGGAATGGATTGATGATCTTTTTAGAGCATCATCCCATATTTATATTAAAAGAGGAATCAATCACGTACAATAAGATCCCTAACAATATGACAATCAAATCTCTCAAAATATGAAATCCCAACAGATAGCCCACTAATTATGGATCTAATTCTAAAACAAATATTACAACACCCCCCTCAAGTTGGTGCATGGATATCGCACATGCCCAACTTGGACACATGATAATCAAATACTCGTTTGCTCACTGCCTTAGTGAATATGTCTGCGGTCTGTTCTGAGGATTGAACAAATGGAGTACAAATTCTCCTGTATCAAGCTTTTCCTTGATGAAGTGTCGGTCAATTTCCACATGCTTAGTCCTATCATGTTGGACAGGATTATGTGAATACTGATAGCAGATTTACTATCGGAGTAAATCATTAATGGCTTCTGAACTTGGCATCCCAGATCATCCAAATTTCTGAAGTTGGATGCATTGGAGTTCGTTCAACAGACAAGTGACGTGGGGCAATCTAAGACTGCACGCCCCTTCTTCCCATCTCTTGAGAGACTGGAACTCGGATGCTCAAGCTGAAAGGATGGCAAGTAGTGGGAGAATATCAAAAGCATCACCGTCAGACAATTCACAGTCATCCTTCCCAAAACTTCGGGACGTGAAAATACAGGCTGTCCCGTTGTATTTCCTGCCGCCATTCCCCAGGTGGAATGCTTGGAAATAGATGGCACGAAAATGTTGGAACAACAATTGATGGCCAATCCAAATTGCCCATCAGAAGCAGCAGTGGGTCCACATTCAACCTTTCTCTAAGCTAAAGCGTCTAGTCTTCTTGTATGGTGGGGATTTGGAGCCCTCGATGCTCGAGAGACTACTCCGATTGGCCAGTAATCTCGAGTTCATGTCCGTCTCCTTTGCGACCTGATGAGATCTCTCTCGTGGCATGCAGCACCTTTCCTCGCTCCAGGAACTCGACATTTGTGATTGTGAGGAATCGATTTATCGTGCCAAGAAAATGAGCATGGCATCCTAGGGCGATTCCTTACGAAACTACGTGTTCTTAAAATCTCGATCTTTGGGATTTGGTGGCATTACCTGAGTGGATTCAACATGTCACGACTCTGCAATATCTCGAAATTTCTTATTGTGGCCTTCTGAAGAGTTTACCGGAATGGATTGAAAATTTCTCTTTGCTCGAAAAGCTTGTAATATCTGACTGTGAAAATTTAGAGCAGTTGCCATTTGAGATGCTACACAACCTCGCCCACTTGAAGGAAATACGAATCGTAAGTGTCCCGCTCTGAAGAGTTGCCTAACAGATGGTCACAAAGATTGGCCAGTCATTGTTTGGGAGGATGAATCAGAATATTAGCAATAGCAGGTACGAGAAAAGACTTTATCACCTATCAAGCGCTCCTTTCAACTATTTGTGTTCTTTACTAACTAATTTCTCTTCACTATATTTGCAGTGCATATTTATCAAGAAAGTGTTCGGCCGAGGTCGATGATCGGGATGCTGAGATTCTCTAATCTGCTGTTTGATTCGGAGCTTTCTTCAGAGATGTTGTCCGATCGGATGAATATTCTGGGGAAATTCTAGGGATTTCAGTGATTCCAGTGTCAACGAGGCCTTCGATGCCAGCTTTCGAGTTGTCGCTTATTCTATCGCCGGAGTCAGAGGCCAATTCAATAGCAGACATTGTTCCCCCTCTCTTTCTCTTTCTTCTCTCAACTGCAATTTAATTCACACCGTGAATGTAAATTTGTTGGAGATGAGTTTGGATTACAAATTGAATGTTATGGAGACGTTGCACTGCATGATATGGGAATTGCAGTATCACATTGGGAGGTTCCCTGTGACTTTAGAATTATGAGTTCCATAACATGGAAGGAGAAAGTCATAACTTATGAGCTACCACTTGCTGAGAAAATGACAATGCTGTTTAAATAATGGGCTGATCCTTCGGGGGACGGCCCGGACGGGGCGGCTAGTGCATAAGTTCTGCATTTTATGGAAATCAACTAGTAGTGTAGCATGCATAACAGTCCCTCAAAATTAATGGTGAAATATCTGTGGTAAATTAAGTGCTCAAATCACATTGGTTGCCCAAGTTGGAGCCTTAACCTTAACCGCCACACATTGATGTACAAAATTAGATATTTCACCATTAATTTTTGGTGGGGCCCGTGCGGGTGGATGGCGATTGATTGAGTTGATGATTTGCGGGTACAGATGGCAAAATTGATGGAAAGTGAGCTGTGAACCACGCACGAGAGAAAATTATAAATAAATAAATAAAAGGGAAATCGCAAGAAGAATAAATCATTTGTAGGGGGAAGCCCAGTGGGCAGCGCGTACACCTGCCCGATTCCCTCTTCGACATGATGGGTGGGACCCTCGGGCAGGTGGGCAGCTCGGCGCCAGCTCTTTTTTTTTTCCTCAAGTACCGCGATTTTATATTTTTCCTATTAAATTAAATAAATTCTAAAATTATTCAATCTGGTGCGCACTGTACTGTACAGTGTACACGGTCCTCACTGCCCATGTTGCAATAGCCCCCTCTAAAATCTTGACAATCTATGAGTTTTTTTATTTATTTATTAGAGAATTCCTCGTGTTAATTAGTAATAAGTTGCTGGTAATAAATAGAAAATGAAAGCGAATCCGATGGATATGTTTACAAAGATGGGTGTGCCGTTGCCTGAATAGATTTCGACATTCTTACAGTTTACTTACTTATTTAAATCTGATGATGTGCTCGTTTTGATTATATTTAATCCTAATTCCCCAATAATCTTTTGTTTATTCTGAATTTGTCTTTTTATCATTTTTTGTAAAAACAAAACCAACTTGCTCTTTGACTTGTGATTTCTCCCTAGTTTTAAACGTGATCGATCCGATTCTCACTACGTTAGAAAGATGCGAATTAGGAACTAGATTTCTTTGATATGTATTCCTAAAAAGTTTAAGAGCAAAACAAATGATTTCCGTCATTCTTAATAAATTTTATCCACTTTTTTTTGGATCCTTCCACATTATAAATAATATTCATGGAACAGTAATCTCATGGATATGTCATATGTGATAAGTCCACCATTTCTTAAGTTGAGAATTACTGAAAATATATCTTGATTTGAGCCCGAAGCGAAAATAAGTCAGTTGAATTTTCTGTGGAAACAAGAAATCAAGTAAATCAAGGAAAAACGAATATGCGGCGTTATCTTTCCTTTTGCTATTGAAGACGTGGTCTCTTTATTTGAAATACATAGAAATCAGTTTCCGTGTGAAGTTGGCAAGAGAAAAACAAAATAGTAAAGTCCAATGTGGATTTGATTCGACCAAATTAGGTCAACTCATTGGGGCACATATTAATATATTCTGCCTTTGATTTTCTTGTGTCGTTGGTTGAAAAACGTGGGCAGCGGAAATTCGTGCGTGGTTACATCTGGAGCATTCTTCTTCGTGCGTGAAATCAAAGACGAATTCAAGTATCGAAGCCAATTGAATCTTGGATTAGATTCGTGTAATTCCTTCATTGAGATTGAGAGATTATTTCGGTGAGAAATTGCGGAGCAAAACACTTGTGGGTTTCGGGATGTAATTGGGATTTGGAAAATACCGAGAGTATTTGAGTGACTCAAGTGTGTTTTGTAATTTTCGTTGTAACCGCTATTCTATAGTGAAATTCGTTGCTGCTCTTCTCGTAGACGTAGGTCTCTACGACGAATCACGTACGATTGTTTGTCGTTGGATGACTCTACGAAAGTAAGCTAAAAGGACCGTTTTACGCGAGCAAAATGTGCAACTTGCTGAAGTAATTTCATCAATTGTTAGGTTACTTAAGGTGTTTCTACTATCTCCCCAAGTATTTAATGACTAAGGATTATTTACAGGTGGAGGGACGCGTCACGAGTTAAGGAGAGACGCGACCCGCCCTTGATGAGGAAACTCAGAAGTATACGGACGCGTCCGTCCACATGAGAGACGCGTCGTCTATACAAAGGCCAATTCAGAAA
>JAGVVM010020136.1:0-17721 GCA_019149425.1 Psidium friedrichsthalianum
TTGGTTTTGTTCACTAGAAATATGCATCTCCCTTCTTCCTCCTTTGGAAAGTTGAAGCACTTAAGGTTTCTTTATATTTCTGGAAACATATCTATCCAGAGTTTGCCGGATTCGTTCACGGATTTGGTGAACTTGCAGAGCCTTATACTCTCGGACTGTGAGAACCTTAAAACATTTCCAAGAGATTTGAGGAAATTGATCAATCTTAGGCACCTCGAAATTGTTGAGTGTACATCTCTGAGCCACCTACCACCCCTGAGTGAACTTCCTTCCCTGAGGACGTTGAAGCTGTGGAGGTTGGATGCATTGGAGTTCGTTCAACAGACAAGTGACGTGGGGCAATCTAAGACTGCACGTCCCATCTTCCCATCTCTTGAGAGACTGGAACTCGACTCATGCTGGCAGCTGAAAGCAATGGGAGAATATCAAACGCATCACCGGTCAGCCAATTCACAGTCATCCTTCCCAAAACTTCGGGACGTGAAAATACAAGGCTGTCCCCAGTTGAATTGCGTGCCGCCATTCCCCCAGGTGGAATGCTTGGAAACAGATAACACGAAAATGTTGGAACAACAATTGATGGCCAATCCAAATTGCTCATCAGAAGCAGCAATAGGGTCCGCATTCAACTCTTTCTCTAAATTAAAGCGTCTGTGTCTTCATGCTCGGGCGGATTTGGAGCCCTCGATGCTTGAGACTCTACTCCGATTGTCCAGTAATCTCGAGTCCATGTCCGTCTTTGTTTGCGACCTAAGGGATCTCTCTCGTGGCATGCAGCACCTTTCCTCGCTCCAGGAACTCTACATTTGTGATTGTAGAGGAATCAATTTATCATGCCAAGAAAATGACCATGGCATCCTAGGGCGATTCCTTACGAAACTACGTGTTCTTAAAATCCGAAATCTTTCGGATTTGGTGGCATTACCCGAGTGGATTCAACATGTCGTGTCTCTGCAATATCTCGAAATTTCTTATTGTGACCTTCTGAAGAGTTTACCAGAATGGATTGAAAATTTCTCTTTGCTTGAAAAGCTTGTAATATCTTACTGCGTAAGTTTAGAGCAGTTGCCATTTGAGATGCTACGCAACCTCACTCGCTTGAAGGAAATACGAATTTGTAAGTGTCCCGCTCTGAAGAGTTGCCTAACAGATGGTCACAAAGATTGGCCGGTCATTGTTTGGGAGGATGAATCAGAATATAGCAATAGCAGGTACGAGAAATGACTTTATCACCTATCAAGCGCTCCTTTCAGCTATTTGTGTTCTTTACTAACTAATTTCTCTTCACTATATTTGCAGTGCATATTTATCAAGAAAGTGTTCAGCCGAGATCGATGATTGGGATGTTGAGATTCTCTGATCTGCTGTTTGATTCGGAGCTTTCTTCGGAGATGTTGTCCGGTTGGATGAATATTCTGGGGAAATTCTAGGGATTTTGGTGATTCCAGTGTCAATGAGGCCTTCGATGCTGACTTTCAAGTCGTTGCTTGTCCTATCGTAGCTCTGCTCGCCGGAGTCGGAGGCCAATTCAATAGTAGACATTGTCCCCCCCCCCCCCCTCTTCTCTCTCTCTTTCTCTCAACTGCAAATTGCAATTTAATTTCACACTATGAATGTAAATTTGTTGGAGATGAGTTTGGATTACAAATTGAATGTTATGGAGACGTTGCACTGCATGATATGGGAATTGCAGCATCACGTTGGTAGGTTCCCTGTGACTTTAGAATTATGAGTTCCATAAATATGGAAGGAGAAAGTCATGACTTATGAGCTACCACTTGCTGAGAAAATGACAATGCTATTTAAATAATGGGCTGATCCTTGGGGGGAGGGCCCGGACGGGGCGGCTAGTGCATAAGTTCTGCATTTTATGGAACTCAACTAGTAGTGTAGCATGCATAACAGTCCCTCAAAATTAATGGTGAAATATCTAATTTTGTTGCTGGTAAATTAAGTGTTCAAATCACATTGGTTGCCCAAGTTGTGTCAGTCATCCTTATACGTGGATGGAACCTTAACCGCCACACATTGATGTACAAAATTAGATATTTCACCAATAATTTTTGGTGGGGCTTGCGCGGGTGGATTGAGTTGATGACTTGAGGACCTTGTTGCGGGTACAGATGGCAAAATCTTATGGAAAGTGAACTGTGAAGCACGCACGAGAAAAAATTATAAATAAATAAATAAATAAAAGGGAAATCGCGAGAAGAATAAATCATTTGTACGGGGGAAGCCCAGCGGGCAGAGCGTACGCCTGCCCGATTCCCTCTTCGACATGATGGGTGGGACCCTCGGGCAGGTGGGCAGCTCGGCGCCAGCTCTTGTTTTTTTCCTCAAGTACCGCGATTTTATATTTTTCCTGATTAAATTAAATAAATTCTAAAATATATTCAATCTGGTGCGCACTGTACTGTACAATGTAAACTTCTACAGCATGAGACCACGCCAGAAGCCATTTGACTTTGGGAGCTTGGCAAGTCAACAAAACGGTCCTCGCTGCTCATGTTGCAATAGCCCCCTCTAAAATCTTGACAATCTATGAGTTTTTTATTTATTTATTTATTAGAGAATTCCTCGTGTTAATTAGTAATAAGTTGCTGGTAATAAATAGAAAATGAAAGCGAATCCGATGGATATGTTTACAGAGATGGGTGTGCCGTTGCCTGAATAGATTTCGACATTCTTACAGTTTACTTAATTTAAATCTGATGATGTGCTCGTTTTGATTATATTTAATCCAACCCAAATAATCTTTTGTTTATTCTGAATTTGTCTTTTTATCATTTTTGTTAAGAAAAAAAAAACCAACTTGCTCTTTGACTTGTGATTTCTCCCTAGTTTTAAACGTGATCGATCCGATTCTCACTACGTTAGAAAGATGCGAATTAGGAACTAGATTTCTTTGATATGTATTCCTAAAAAGTTTAAGAGCAAAACAAATGTTTTCGTGTCATCCGGAGGTTTTTCCGTCATTCTTAATAAATTTTATCCACTTTTTTTTGGATCCTTCCACATTATAAATAATATTCATGGAACAGTAATCTCATGGATATGTCATATGTGATAAGTCCACCATTTCTTAAGTTGAGAATTACTGAAAATATATCTTGATCTTGAGCCCGGAGCGAAAATAAGGTCTGTTGAATTTTCTGTGGAAACAAGAAATCAAGTAAATCAAGGAAAAACGAAACATGCGGCGTTATCTTTCCTTTTGCTATTGAAGGCGTGGTCTCTTTATTTGAAATACATAGATATCAGTTTCCGTGTGAAGTTGGCAAGAGAAAAACAAAATAGTAAAGTCCAATGTGGATTTGTATTCGACCAAATTTGGTCAACTC
Organism: Psidium friedrichsthalianum; assembly: GCA_019149425.1. Taxonomy (NCBI): domain Eukaryota; kingdom Viridiplantae; phylum Streptophyta; class Magnoliopsida; order Myrtales; family Myrtaceae; genus Psidium; species Psidium friedrichsthalianum. The sequence continues at coordinate 3,342 of JAGVVM010020136.1, forward strand.
ATGGGGGCCCATATTAATATACTCTGCCTTTTGATTTTCTTGCTTCGTTGGTTGAAAAACGTGGGCAGCAGAAATTCGCGCGTTGTTACATCTGGAGCATTCTTCTTCGTGCGTGAAATCAAAGACGAATTCAAGTGTCGAAGCCAATTGAATCTTGAGATTAGATTCGTGTAATTCTTTCGTTGAGATTGAGAGATTATTTCGGTGAGAAATTGCGGGGCAAAACACTTGCGGGTTTCGAGATGTAATTGGGGTTTGAAAACTACCGAGAATATTTGAGCGACTCGAGTGTAGTTTGTAATCTCCGTCGTACCGTTATTCTATAGTGAAATTTGTTGCTGCTCTTCTCGTGGACGTAAGTCTTTACGACGAATCACGTACAATTGTTCGATCGTTTGGTTCTGCACAACAAGAATAATAAGATACGGAAGAGAGAAATATGAAATTTTATATGTTTTTCGTATATTGATAAATAGTACATGAGCTTATTTTTAGACTTTATTGGATGAATATTAAGGTAATAATAGGAACTATAATTAGTCAGGGATTTGCATATTCAAATAGGGTATTATAAAAAATTTTGGCATTTTTGTCAAGAACAAATTGACTTGCTCTTTGACTTGCGATTTCTCCCTAGTTTTAAGATCGGGCTCTCGCTATGTCAAAAAGATGCGAAATAGGAACTGGATTTCCTAGATATGTATTACTAAAAAGTTTAAAAGCAAAATAAATATTTTCATGTTAACAATTTCTTAAGTTGAGAAGAATAAGATATGAAAAAGAGAAGTATGGAATTTTGTGTCGATTTCAATATATCGACAAATAGTCTACTAACATAATAAGATAAACATAATAGCAACAAATCAATTAGGATTTGATGCTTAATCCTGATAGATATAGAGAATCGAGTAAATATCATAATACTACTGAATAGTTTATTTGGTGAATCGTTTGTTTGCATACCTAAGTTCTGGAATCACATTTAATGCTTTCAAATTGTGCTTTCCTGCACTTTCCTTTGCTTCAAATTTTGATTTCTTTCCTATTCAAATTCAGTAGTCTTGAGTAACAGTATAACATTACTACCTGGCTTAGAAAATCTGGTGCATACAAATGGACAGTACCAGAGAGAAAGAGCTCACAAAAAAACAAGCACGATGGAGAAACTCAACGGAAAGTGGGTATGTATGATCGTCATGTTTGTTCTAGCTTTAGGCTTGAATTCTTGTCCAGTGATTGGGGCAAGAACACTTGTTGCTGCGAAACAAGTGAGTGCTGAAGGAACAACTTCCCATCAGCGCATGTTGGAGGAGGGACATCGTTGTTGGGAGAGGAAAATATGCGACCCCCATCGGATTTCAAGGGTTGAGCCCACCATTGTTGAAAATCCCTAGTGAGTAACTCGTGTCTTTGTTAATGATATATGCAGAAAGCATAAAGAAAATCTGCAGTGCTTGATGGTTTCCCCCCCCCCCCCCCCCCTTTCTCCTTTGGTCAATGTAGTTGTATCCCTTTGGGGCGGAAGATATCTAATTGGCTATCGCGATAATTGGAGATTATTGTTTATTTACTAACATGATGCATACATATATGTTCACCCATTAATTGGACGAAAAAAGCTCTCCAATCTCGCTCCGCCGAGAAAATGTTGTATAGGTCGGCCTCTCCATGATCGATACGTGGCTCTAGGACCACTTCTCTCTCTCTCTCTCTCTCTCCAATTATACGGCACTCACTCTCTCTTCTCTCTTCTGCATCTTTGAGGAAAAGAACGAAGCCACCCTTTTTTTTTTTTCAAATTCCTTTCCCTCTCTCTCGCTCCCAAGAGCCTTGCCGGTCGCATCCCGAGCCGCCTCCACCTCCGTTGTCAACTCCAGGAGCCGCTCCCTCTTTGTCACTCCCAAGGGCCCTTGTCGATGGCCTCCCTAGCTTAGATCCGACGTCTCCGTCACGCCACCTCCAGGAGCCACTCCCTCTCTCTCGCTCCCAAGAGCCCTCGCCAGTTGCCTACCGAGCTGAGATCTGTCACCTCTGCCACATCATCTCTATCTCCAGTGCAAATTGAAAATGGGAATTTTCAAAAATTAATTTGGAATAAGAGTTGAGTTTTTCATTAGAAATATATCTTCTCGATTTTGGGATGAATCACAAAGGGTTTTTCAATAAATGAGAAAAAAATAAATGGAGAAAGGAAAGAAGGTGAGTCATATTTTTTGAAGCTATCTAATTGTTTGAATCGGGGGTTCATGCCCCTAAAACTTAGGGTTAAGGGTGTTGGCTAGGTCCACCTCTGTGGGGCGCACCTAAAGTCAACCTTTTTTTTCTGCCAAAAAGAATGGATGAGCAACTTCGAGGTTTCCGTGGTGAAAATGATCAATCATTAAGGATCATCTTACTGATTCGTCTCATTGATTGAGACTCAATGCAGCTTTTATGTTATGACTCGTGCAGTGGAACTTATGCGAGAAATGTCGTACACATTTAGCGGTTGCAATTACTTTAGCTACTGAATGAAGAATTGGACACTTTCATTTCCCAAGTGTACAACATCTATTCCAGCCAATTCATTCGAAAATTATGCAAATAACTCTTGTTTCATACACTTGTTCGTGTAGCCCTTGATTTGTTTAAAAAAAAAAAAAGGAAGGCTAATTAAGTATCATATAGTATTATATGAACTGCCACAATTCTTTTTGCAAACTATCTTCGGTGATTCACTTCGTGAACTTGTTTGTGAATATTTCCATTTCGAAGGATGAAAAACGAAAAAAAAAAAATTTGTCCCCACCATCAGCTTCGACTAAACTATAAAGTCCCAAATGAACAAAAAATAAACTATAAAGTCCCATGTTGTTGTATATGACCCTCTTCGCAAGATGAAGGGAACGAATATCAATGCAAACGCAACGGATTACACAAAAAACAGACCCAAAATTATCTTGAATCATTGATCGAAAAGTGTATATCGCACGAACGCCAGCGTACCTTGTGTTCCCGATGCAACCTTGAGAGATGGTTCTTCCCATTATCACGTTCGGAAGAGGAGCATGAGGCATTGTCTTCACGTTTTTCTTCTCACCGTTCTTTTTGGTCCTCTCTTAAAAGAACGTCAGAGAGGAACAACTACAATACGTCAACAGGAGAACTTTCTTTTATTATATTTTCATCCCGGTAACTACCGAGGGCAGTTACTTATGCAGGTCTATGGGCTTGGGCCGATTAGCACAACATGGACGCCACCCATAACCATAAAACCCAACACAAGATCTATAGCGTAACATTATTTTTTGGCCTCCTCCTTCTGCTTGAAGAACCTGTGCAACCCTTGATCTCCTTCTCAAAGAGGCTCTCATGGACCTTATGGTTGATCACCTAGAAGAAACTCCATTTTTTCAGGTACTTGCACAATATTCCGCAACATCTCGTCGTGATGGGTGGGGCTTGCGTTCACGCATCCTAGGTCAATCACCAAGATCTCCACTCGATCCTTGCAACAGGCAACTTTGTTGGGCTTTGGCTCCGGCTTTCCTTTCGTCAAATGCACTCAATGCTTGGTCATGTTTGTAGTCTTTGGTAGTGGTCATTGTGTTTTATATATTACGACGCATTACCGTCTTTGAGCAGTTAGGTCTTGATGAAGTTCACTTTACGTGGTTATATAGTGTGGTATTGGATATTCGTCCTAATTGATTTAGAGACGAAGCTAAACACTAGGAAACTGAAAGTTGTCAAAAATCGAGTGAAGATAATACAATGTTTTCTTTTTGAGTTAAAGTTACCTCAAGAAGATATCAAGCAAAACACTCTGTGTTGGCAACACAAGAACTTCTCGTTTCTCGACTATGACAGTACTTGTTGCCAAGTCCTTGAAAGCGCGTATTAAAGAAGGAATAATGACATAAATGATCCATGAACTTTGGCTCAATGTGTAATGTAATTCATGAACTTTAACTCAATGTGTAATATGATCTATGAACTCTAATTCGTTCAATGTTCAACTTAGTCCTTATACTATGTGAAAATATCTAATATTGTCTTTCCATTAGTTCAAGTTCAAGAGCACTATTAAACTTTTCATATAATTTGGGGACTAAATTGAAAATGTACTAAAAGTTTAGAACCACATTGTATTGAGTTATAGTACATGGACAACATTGAACAAATTATAAGTTTAATGGCTAAATTGCATATTTGGTCGAAGTTCAGAGGTCATTTGTGTCATTTTTTCCTTAAAGGAATTTGGAATCTCCAAGAAGAATAAGGATTGGAAACGTTTACCATATGGATTATTGCGCGATAATTGGATAGAATAGATTTTAACGATTACTTGACTTTTCTAAATCTTGTGTGTTCTCATTTTTAGACGAACAAACTCATAAATGTTTGCTTAACTATTGAAACATTGGATTTAACATAAGGAAGCATGATGAAATATAAAAAGACATCAATCAGTTATTTAAATATATTTATTGAAAACCATAACTAAAAACTTAGTTTCCTGACATGTCAAATTCCAAATTTATTTCAATCATTGCTTCCGCGGGAGCCCGTCATTATACGCAGAAACGTGATCATGCAAAATATTTTACTTTTTTTCCACACATAAGTTGCCCTTGAGAAAAGTACAAAAAAGTAGGGTTAACAATTCAAATTGGTATGCCTGTGATAAATTCACCCCAAACTATTTTTTTTATCACAAATAACCCAAAACGTATACATTTATGATAAATTTTCTCCAAACTTTTTTATCACAAAAAATCTTAAACTAGTATACTTGTGACAATTTTACCCGAAATTATTTTTTTGTTCATAAAAATCCTAAAGTAATACATCTTTGATAAATTTTACCCTTCATTAGCTTCCGTTAAATTTTATGGTCAAATTGCTGTGTTGGATTACATGTAGTAGTCGACGGATGTACCAGTTTGGATTTTCATCCTATGTTTGTCACAGAGGATAAATTTGTCATATGTGTGCCAATTTGAGATTTTTTGTTATCAAAAAATTAATTTTGGGATAAATTTATTATAAGTGTACTAGTTTAGGGTTTATTGTAGTAAAAAAATGTAGATTTAGATAAATTTATTACAAGTGTACCGGTTTGAAATTTTTTTTGGTAAAAAAACTAGTTTATGGTGAATTTGTCTCAAGTGTCTTTTTAGGTTTTTTTTGTAATATTAACCCAACAAAATAATCCAATTAGTATTTAAATTAGTGCACTCTCATGAGGAGCCCTATATTGGATATTATGACACCAAACACAAACAAAATCTTCATAAAATCCAACCACAAAATTAAATTAAAATAATCACAAATTTACAATACTTCTAATTTATGAGGTTTACAAAAAAAAAAAAAAAACCCTCTCAAATCATAAGAATATATACACCACATACTTGAAGCTACTTAGAGATGCGTTACTTTGAAATTTTCACTTTATTTTTGTCATTGTCGATATCACAAATATATAATTTTGCTAAACTTGTGTACTTTTTTCAAAATCCCAACCAAATTATAAACGAAATTATATAAAATCATGCAAAGCACGGAAGTTCAGCCAACAGTATAGTATGCATAACACCCCTAAATTTAGTGTTCAAACTTCAAATCTAGTTGCGTCTGCCATCCCTGTGATTTTCGCATTCCTTAAAGATTAGTCTAAAAAAGGATTTAAATTCCTCAGTATTATGATTGTCTAAAAGAAAAAAAAAATTATATTCTCGAAAATGATTCGTCACAAATCCGATTCACAGCCTCGTTGAAGCCTCGTTCGTCAGTAACTAAAACGTCGTCGCTGGGGGCATCATCTTCATCTTCTGTCTCAGTTGTCAGTTCTCTCCTCCTTCGCTTCGCCATGGTGCTCCTCTCTCTCTCTTCTCTCTCTCTCTCTCTCTCTCTGATGACTGCTTGAGTCATTGAGCTTCACTGAACCTCTGCCATTCCTTCTTGAAGACGGCGATTCCTTCGCAGCTCATCTCCGAGAGAGGCTCCAATCTCGTCGTCATCAACCCTGGTACTGCCACCTCTCTCTTGAATCGAATAGTAAGCGCCTCGCTCGACCCTATAGCTTGAAAGCCCTCCTTCCTTGCTTTTTTAGGTTCTGCGAACATCAGAGTTGGCCTCGCTCACCAGGACGCGCCTTTCACCGCCCCTCATTGCATCGCCCGCTACACCAGCCAGGTGCCCAAGCCAAACGTGCAAGATCAGGTCCGACGGTGTTCATGACCTCCTTTTTTTTCGTTTGGCTTTTCGCGGGTGTTTGGTTTTGGCACTGTGGAATTGATGTTTTGTTGTTGTTTCGGAGTTTTTAGTTCTCAATTCTCAAGTTACGACGGCGCAACACATGGAGCGCGAGAAGGCGTATGATATTGTGAGTCGACTTCTGCTGTTTGTCTTTTGTTGTGACGTGTGAATGCCTCGAATTTCTTGAATTTTTCTCAGTATTAACATGTGGGTTAGTGTACCTCAGATAGCATCGTTGCTGAAGATTCCGTTCTTGGATGAGGAGGTCACGAACAGCAGCTCTTTCCAGCGCAAGGTTTGGGAGATTCCGTTCTTGGTTGAGCTGCTCGCTCGCTTCTACTTAATCTTCAAAATGATATGGCAGATTTAGAGGAGGCCTTTTGTGTGAACTTCACTGTTTTCATGGTCCAATTATCTTTTTATTCTGTCATTTGAGTTGGCTACTCGAAGGTTCAATTCAATTCTCTCAACTTGTTCTATGTTTTCTCCATACGGTACTCAAAGCACATTGTCCTCTGAGGAAGTTTGTTTCTTTGATGATTAGTAAAGGACTTGAAAGATTTTGATGCCGTTTTCTTGATGACTTAGAAATTTCTCCTCTTGTTCTATGTAAATCTATACTGCATTGTTATCCAAGAGGAGACTGCAGAGTCATTGCTCCCTTGGATCTAGAATATTTTCGAATTTAAGTGCTGTCAGAGCTCAGTTCCTGCTCCCCGATACATAATTAAAATAAAATCACCCAGCGCCGCCCAAAAAAAGAATGGAAGTCTACCCAAACTTGGATGTCTATGTGTCTATGTAAGGACATGTATATGATTGCCCTTTGCTGCCTTTTTTGTGTATTGTTTTGCATTCTTCAGTTTCTAATTTCTTCATGATATTTGTTATTGGAGTTCGTCCGTGATTGTGTCAGGCAACCCATTTCCTTGTCAATTTGTTTTCGCAGTGAAAGAAAAACTGACTTACCTGTTATACAGATGGGACGTGTTGACGCTTATAATCTACAGAATGTTAGGAAAGATTCAGTCTTTTCTTGGACGGATGTGTATGAGAAGCAAAGTTCGACTCTGGTAACAGGTCTATATAACTATTTTTTTCTATTCGTTGGCTAATGGTTTTTCTGAGTTAATTGACTTCACTATGGCTCAGACCTTTTACCTTTCTCTTCTTACTTATGTTATCTGCTTCTACTTATTGATATGTCATAGACTCAGAAACTGTGCTGTCAGATCATGGACGGCTTTGTCTATGCAAAGTAAAATGGCAACATAGTACTTATCTTCCCTTGTCTAAGATTTGATGTAGTATAGGCTTCTGTTGATTGAATAGTCGTAACAATATAAGATTTTTAGCTTTTGTCTGGGCTGGAGCATGTTTCCAATATACTAGATGCCTAGGATAACGACACTCTACCACGAAACAGTGATCGTCTCTATGTCATTTTGGAACTAGGTAGAGAAATTATGAGGTAGATATATACTAAAAATTCCATATGATTGTTTTGTCTCTAAGTTGGAGTATCAGGGGTGTTAAGTAACATACCGTGAAATGGAAGCTGTCATCCAAAATGTAGATAGCTAGCAGGATGGTGCACTCTGTCAATGTTTGGAAGACTCAACCTTCAATCATGTCTGAAGCTGATTTTAACGCAAATGCTTGTTCTGATTATTTCTCCAATGAGCATACTATATAGTTCTGACTCCTGTACAAAAGCGGCTGTAGCTGCTAATGTTTTTGAGCAGAAGCATCCAGCTTCAATGGTCCTAGCCTGTAGTCAGTCTACTAAAATTGTTCTGTTGGTTGTATTGGTGCCTTGGTTTGTCTAAGGATTTATGGAGTTGATAAGGTAATGGGTTGTTTTTCATTATTGTCTTGTTTGTTCAAGGATATGTGGAGTTGGCTTTCAGCTAGAGCAAAGGTCTTGGCATTTTGTAAATAGTGAAGCTTGCTAAATGACCTACAGCGTGAAAAGTGGAAGCATTCTTTTTTTTTCCTGCAACTATGTGTCACCTGTGATTTATTGTTGCCAAGCTATATGCATTGTCAAGGTTGTTTTTCATACACGAGTTGCGTAATGCAATATGATTATTTTTCATGCTGATATTGAATCTGCAGAAAGTCTTTAGTTTGTGCTTTTGTATATGACTTGCACCTTTGCTTTGCAGATAGCTCAGAGGATAAAGACTTGCCTAGTACTTCGTTGGACCAACATGAGGGAGTGGATATGGACTTAGGTGAACGTAAATACAGAAGGTTCATTTGTGGCGAGGAAGCTCTGAAAATATCACCCACAGAGCCTTACTGCTTCTGCTGTCCTATCCGAAAGGTCATTTTAACATTTCACAAGACTATCCTGTGCAGCAGGTGAGATACCCTAAATATTATGCGTTGAAAGAAGTTGCTGTCTGATTACTGAGTTCCACTCTGTCACTCCTAGGAGGTACACATTAAGTACATTGCTTAGTTAGATTCATTGGTATCTGTAGCCCCATCAGGAATCAGCTCTAACCATCCAGCAAAACACCTGTAATATAAAGTATTGCATGCATTTGCTACGTGATACGATAGTTGTATGGATATGGTGAAGTAGAAAAAGAATGATATGGTAAGATGTTGCTCATCCCTATAATTTTGCTTCACAGGTGTGTGAGGATTTGCATACTATCTGGGACTGAATATTGGTGGAGAAATTGCATATACCCCAATCTGAAAGGAATATGTATTCTGCCATTCTTGTGGTGCCAGAGACATTTGACAATCGCGGTACTTATTTGCTTTGCTTTCATTATGTTCATTTGCTTATATCCACGAAGATTTTACTATTGGTTTTTCTGCTTATGCATTTCATATGATCTGTGTTGTAAGTGGATGCATGAACATATGGTTGAGTATAAATAGAGAATTGGTATTATGGTTTCTTCCCTTGCTTCTTTTTCATTTTTTCTTGCTGTTCATTGGCTGATTTTACTTTGGTTTATCTTTATGAATGGATTTCTTTTTTCTATGATTGAGAAGTAGTATACCATTGCTGTAGCTGAAGATAACTCCAAAAAAGGACCTTTAAGATCTTCAATTAATGTAACGATCTTTAGGTTGACAACGGAAACTTAAATTTGCTGGGATTAATGCTTTTTTGCGGATTTTGTTGCATCTTGTTGAGCAATTGTTTGCCTTTTCTTAAGCTCCAACACATGGAGCAGTAGTAAATTATAATGGCCTTTTTGCTTCAGGAGTTTATACCAGGCGCAGTTTATGTGTGTCTGAAATAGAACTTTTGATATAAGGTTGAGTTGTATGTTTGATCTTATATCAACTTCTTCCCACCTTTTTTTTTTTTTCAAGCACTCTATGATTCTTCAGATGGTGGTGTGTCAGATTCATATTGCAATATAGATTTCTCTGAGAAAGCATAAGATAGACTAACTGTAAAAGAGTTATGGAGGATTGCCACCCCTGTTAAAATGATTCTCAATAAAAGACCTCTTCAAAAGTCAATGAATAAGTTTTGAAGTAAATGCCTCATTTGCCTCTCCTATAAGCTACTAACATATCTCTCTTTAAATCGGCAATAATACTGCTGCGGGAATTGAATGGAATCCTTCAATCTCTTCTTCTCCTTGCTTTAGCTAACATGCATTCTTATCCATGCCCAGAGCTCATTCTTGACCGTGGCTGTTAGGATCTGATCTGGACTGTAAGATCTTATTTGAAACTTAAGAAATGATCCAAATCTTAAGTAGGACCTGAATTAGTTAGGATCTTTACATGGTCCTGATCGTAAGCTAAAAGTCATACGATCGACACAATCCTACTTATCCCACTGATCCAATCTTGACATACTTCAACCTTGAAATATGTATATCCTAATATCTATTTGATAGAATTATAGATTATTCTTGTGGAAGAAGTATATAAACTGTAAATTCACACCATTTGGAGGATTATCGTCACACAATGTTCATAATTATTAAATTCACACAACTATTCAAGATTTTTGTATTGTTGGTGTAATTTTAGGATCTTACAATCCACAACCTGATATTATGATTCGATCCCTTAGACACCTTCATCGTTCATAATTAGGATTTGATCCTAACGACCTTGTTCTTACTATAGAAACTCAGCCAAAAAAAGCACCAACAGTGTTAAAGCAGTGTTCCAGAAATGCCGTGCATTTGGGGTGTGTCTTAGTAGGTGATTAAACCATCTCCAGGGCATCTTTACAAAGAAAACACCTAAACCAGAACTAAAGCCGTTCTGCATGTTACTGATTGTCAAAATGCTATTCAAGACTGCCTTCTTGTTTATGGAAAGAAAGCTACTTTTGGAGGAACTTCCTTTACTAGATCCGCCTTCATGGGAAATCAGCCTCCTCACTCAAATTTGTCTCAAATGACAGATTAGTGTATGGTTTGATCGAAAATACCTGCTAATGGACCAAGACCAAATGATCCTTATCTTCATTGCGAATTCACACCCTCAAGATTGTAACGAAGAATGAAGAAATACCACAGTGTCTCAATTCCCAATCTTAAGTGTTCCAAATGATATTCAATTTCCATCAGGTGCTGTAGTGACCAGTATACAAAAATCTCAAAATTGTGCTGGCTTGCTACAAGCCTTAAAAGAATCAGGCAATAACTGTTTTATGAGTGATTTTACACTTGAACCACCATGCCAGAAGGAGATAGAGTACTTTATACTCAATAGATTATGATGGATGAGCTATCCTTCTCTGATCAACTTCCACTCTATAAGTGCTCCTGCTCCCTTCAATCATCCATGCTATGCAAGGATTTCTGTTGTCGTAGATCATTAGGGTTGAGAATGTGGTTTAGCTTAAGTAGTTAAAGAGTTCTGCGTTATCCCATTTATTGGGGTGAAATTCTGTAAGCTTAGACATGTTGCTGATGGAAGAGGTATTTACTAGATTCTTCAGTGGATTCTTTGTCCTTAGTTATATGCCTTTCCAACCAGCTTGCGTTGTTTTCTTGTAAGTTTAGCTTTTTTATTGAATACATGTATCCAGAATCTAGAGAATGGGTTCTTGGTTGTTTTTCTGTTTTTTCTTTGCCAAGCAGATTCCAAATTGAATTTTCTGATTTCTCTGGTTTCAAGCAGAAATTAAGGAAGTGCTTTCTATAGTGTTGCGGGACTTGCAATTTAGCTCAGCTGTGGTACACCAGGTTGGGAACCTTTCTGCCCTCCGATGACTTGCAGAAATTTATTCCCATTTATAGCTGTGAAAGATATTGTATGATAAAATAGTTAAATCATAAAACAGTATGTGATCTTAGCATGTTTTACTGTTCCGATGACAGTAATTCCCCATTATCATAAAATTGTTATAATTTTTATGGACGTGCATGTTTTCTAGCTGCGTTACCAGATTATTTACAGCTGGTTTACTTTGCATGGCAATAACTTTTTCCAAACGCATGCTTTTTTCTCTTCTGTGCTCTTTATGCTCCAAATTGTGTATTATCATGATGTGATCAGCGTCCTGGACAATATTTAGGTGGCTATACATTCCCACTGTTTTCTCCATTAGTAGACTATAGATATTATATTGACCTGAACTGATTTCTCAGGAAGGTCTTGCTGCAGCTTTTGGGAACGGTTTGTCAACTGCATGCATTGTAAATATTGGAGCTCAGGTGACATCAGTCATATGCATTGAGGTACTTGTGGTTCTTTTACTTTTTACCTCCATTGGAGTACAAGTCTTGCTTTTGGTAATACAGATCAAATTCACCAGTAATTTTGACATAGATTGACCTTAGATATAACATCCTTTCATAAATCAAAGGAAAAGAAAAATGAGCTATCCTCGTTTTTGTCTGTGCGTGGCCTGTGCCCAGAATAATTATTTGTGAAATCCAGATTGCCCAGTAATTATGATGAAAGACAGTGCAGTTTCCACTTTCAACATCATTCTTGACTTGTTATCACCAATACCAGAAGTGAGATTGTTGCTCCTGCCTCCATGCTTATTTTTCCTCTTCCCTAGAAATTTCTTGTTCCACCATCTCTCATTTTGTTAATGATAGTGTCACCTCCAAATTAATGGATGAAAACTGAATCACAATGACTGAGAAATTCTGTTTAGGTTCGTATTGTACCTATGGCACTCTCCTTTTCTAGACCATTAATGCTGTGTTTCATATGTCTGATTAACTTCTTCTGGTAAACAAATAACCCTCATATGTGCCAATATTGTATGAACAAAATGAAACAAATTAAATTTTTACCCATTCTGCCTGGACTTTTTATCTGCTGATGACTTAAAACTATGATATATTATGTTCCACTCATTTAATGAAGGAATTGTCTTTTTTAAATGTCAGGATGGAGTGGCTCTACCTACCTCCGAGAAGACATTACCATTTGGTGGAGAGGTGCTGCTTAATATTCGTCATAGTTCTGGGCCTACTACAGTATATCTGGAGTAGCCTAGCTACCATCATATGCAGAATGTTTAAAGTTGATTTGCCTCACCACCTTACATACATTTGCTTGTAGTATGTGAGGTCTGGCTCTAACTATTTGGCTTCACTCTAGATATAGGGAGCTTTTGATAAAAAAATTTCTACTTTATCTTGAGATAACTTAATTCAGCGCGCAGTTTTTATTATTTATCCCATATGTCTACTTTCTTGCTTCATTCTTGAACATCAATGGTTATGATATTGATGAGTAATGTGGTTTCAGGATATATCCAGATGCCTCTTATGGACCCAGAGGCATCATCAAACTTGGCCTCAAGTTCGCACAGACATGTTGACCAAGCCTTTAGATATGTTGATGCTAAACGAACTGAAAGAATCCTACTGTTACATCCAAGTGAGTCTGATTTGGGAATTAAGATTCAGTGTTCATAAAATTCTTATGCTCATGAGCACTAAAAACTTATAACTATGCTCCAGTTATAATGGTAGAAACCCCATGTGAGAATGGGGATTTATTGAGTTTACGAACCATATATGTATCGCTGTATATGCAGAAACATGTGTTGCATGCTCTCTTTCAGACAAACTAAGTTTCATGCTTACAGGAGGGGGAGGTTGATGCTGTAGCAGTTGTTCAGTCATATGATGATGGGATGCCGCTGCTCTCATAGGACGAGGCTTACTGCTCTCAATGTATATTTCCCAAAATAAATTCTCATCTCTATATTACTTTGCATGCTAGATGTTTAGCTGTTTAGAGATGGACTAATGGTTCTTTCCTAATTAGGTACCTCCTATGGGTTTGTTTTATCCGACGCTTTTGGTTCCAGATGTATATCCTCCACCACCTCGTTCTTGGTGAGTGAAATTGTTATGTTCAAAAAACTTTTCAGAGCAAGTTTAATCATGATAAAACTTCTCTACCGCGGTGATTGTTTTACAAGGTTTAATGATTACGAGGATATGCTAGAAGAAACATGGCATTTTGATTATCCCAGACGACCAGACATGATGGATAGTCTCTATCCTGGTTTTAACATTGGATTGCCAATGTGGGACAGCTATCCGATATTTCAAACAAAACCTAAGAAGGAAGAGAAGGTTGGCCTTGCTGAAGCAATCACTAGTAGTATTCTTTCAACTGGTATGTCCTTACCAATTTCTTGAACTCTGCTTGCAGAATGTCATGTCTTATGAAAATAATAATTTTTATATTGCTTTGACAGGGCGTATCGATCTCAAGAGAAAACTGTTCTGTAGCATACAACTGGTGAGTCTCGTGCACACAGTGAGATGTTCTGTGAATTGCTATATATTGACTAGGAAAAATGACTCAATCTCGTGATTTAGATCGGTGGAGTAGCTCTTACTGAGGGTCTCATTCCTGCTGTGGAAGATAGGTTAGTTTTACTTATACTTTAAACATTTGCAGAATCATGGGTTTGTGAGTATTCTGGCGCAGGGACAGGCTTTCATGTTTGACTGTGTATAAATGAGTGTAAAGAGCTTCGTCTATCAACATCATCAAATCAACATCACCTTTATCAGCTTCGTCTATGCTGAAAAAAAATCAATGAATTTGTTTTCTGAAATCTGCTGGAGTAATCCCTCCTTAAATCAAGATATTGGCCTTTTTTCTGGCAAATGTTTAGAGAAGGATCGCACTAATATAGACCATGAGCTAA
>JAGVVM010020138.1:0-12953 GCA_019149425.1 Psidium friedrichsthalianum
AAATTATTTTAGGTAAATTTATTATTAAAGTGTACTAATTTAGGATTTATTGTAGTAAATAAAAAAATAGATTTGAGATAGATTTGTTACAAGTGTACCGGTTTGAATTTTTTATTACAAAAAAATAGTTTATGGTGAATTTTGTCACAAGTGTCTTATTGAGGTTTTTTGTAATATTAAACTAATAAAAATAATCCAATTAGTATTTAAATTAGCGCACTCTCATGACGAGCCTTATATTGGATATTATGACACCAAAACAAAAACAAAATCTTCACAAAAATCCAACCGCAAAATTAAATTAAAATAATCACAAAGTTACAATACTTCTATTTTATGAGGTTTACAAAAAAAAAAAAAAAAACCTCTCAAATCATAAGAATATACACACCAACGTACTTGAAGCTACTTAGAGATGCGTTACTTTGAAATTTTCACTTTATTTTTGTCATTGTGATATCACAAAATATATAATTTTGCTAAACTTGTGTACTTTTTCAAAATCCCAACCAAATTATAAACGGAAATTATATAAAACCATGCAAAGCACGAGAGTTCAACCAACATTATAGTATGCATAACACCCCAAATTTAGTATTCAAACTTCAAATTAGTTGCGTCTGCCATCCCTGTGATTTATGCATTCCTTAGAGATTAGTGTAATAAAGGATTTAAATTCCTTGTGTTATGATTATCTAAAAGAAAAAAAATGGTCTGAATTATATTCTCGAAAATGATTGTTTGCGTCGACAAAAAGGAGTCCGCGAGTAAAATCACAAAATTACTCTTTTTGTTTCTCTTACGTTGAAGCCTCGTTCGTCAGTAACTAAAACGTCGTCGCTGGGGGCATCATCTCCATCTTCTGTCTCAGTTGTCAGTTCTCTCCTCCCTTCGCTTCGCCATGGTGCGCTCTCTCTCTCTCTCTCTCTCTCTCTCTCTCTCTCTCTCTCCCACCTCTGATGACTGCTTGAGTCATTGAGCTTCACTGAACCTCTGCCATTCCTTCTTCAGGATTATTTGAAGACGGCGATTCCTTCGCAGCTCATCTCCGAGAGAAGGCTCCAATCTCGTCGTCATCTACCCTGGTACTGCCACCTCTCTCTTGAATCGAATAGTAAGCGCCTCGCTCGACCCTATAGCTTGAAAGCCCTCCTTCCTTGCTTTTTTAGGTTCTGCGAACATCAGAGTTGGCCTCGCTCACCAGGACGCGCCTTTCACCGCCCCTCATTGCATCGCCCGCTACACCAGCCAGGTGCCCAAGCCAAACGTGCAAGATCAGGTCCAACGGTGTTCATGTCCTCCTTTTCTTCTCGTTTGGCTTTTCGTGCGTGTTTGGTTTTGGCACTGTGGAATTGATGGTTTTGTTGTTGTTTCGGAGTTTTTAGATTCTCAATTCTCAAGTTACGACGGCGCAACACATGGAGCGCGAGAAGGCGTATGATATTGTGAGTCGACTTCTGCTGTTTGTCTTTAGTTGTGACGTGTGAATGCCTCGAATTTCTTGAATTTTTCTCAGTATTAACACGTGGGTTAGTGTACCTCAGATAGCATCGCTGCTGAAGATTCCGTTCTTGGATGAGGAGGTCACGAACATCAGCTCTTTCCAGCGCAAGGTTTGGAAGATTCCGTTCCTGGTTGAGCTGCTCGCTCGCTTCTACTTAATCTTCAAAATGTTATGGCAGATTTAGAGGAGGCCTTTTGTTGTGAACTTCACTGTTTTCATGGTCCAATTATCTTTTTATTCTATCATTTGAGTTGGCTAATCGAAGGTTCAGTATTTTAAGGCAATTCTCTCAACTTGTTCTATGTTTTCTCCATACGGCACTCAAAGCACATTGTCCTCTGAGGAAGTTTGTTTCTTTGATGATTAGTAAAGGACTTGAAAGATTTTGATGCCGTTTTCTTGATGACTTAGAAATTTCTCCTCTTGTTCTATGTAAATCTATACTGCATTGTTGTCCAAGAGGAGACTGCAGAGTCACTGCTCCCTTGGATCTAGAATATTTTCAAATTTTGCCGTCAGAGCTCAGTTCCTGCTCCCTAATACATAATTAAAATAAAATCACCCAGCGCCACCCAAAAAAAGAATGGAAGTCTACCCAAACTTGGATGTCTATGTGTCTATGTAAGGACATGTATATGATTGCCCTTTGCTGCCTCTTTTGTATATTGTTTTGCATTCTTGAGTTTCTAATTTCTTCATGATATTTGTTATTTGAGTTCATACGTGATTGCGTCAGACAACCCATTTCCTTGTCAATTTGTTTTCACAGTGAAAGAAAAACTGACTTACCTGTTATACAGATGGGACGTGTTGACGCTTATAATCTACAGAATGTTAGGAAAGATTCAGTCTTTTCTTGGACGGATATGTATGAGAAGCAAAGTTCGACTAACAGGTCTATATATAACTATTTTTTTTCTATTCGTTGGCTAATGGTTTTTCTGAGTTAATTGACTTCACTATGGCTCAGACCTTTGACCTTTCTCTTCTTACTTATGTTATCTGCTTCCACTTATTGATATGTCATAGACTCAGAAACTGTGCTGTCAGGTCATGGACGGCTTTGTATATGCAAAGACAAATGGCAACATAGTACTTATCTCCCCTTGTCTAAGATTTGATGTAGTATAGGCTTCTGTTGATTGAATAGTCATAACAATATAAGATTTTTAGCTTTTATCTGGGCTGGAGCATGTTTCCAATATACTAGATGCCTAGGATAATGACAGTCTACCACGAAACTGTGATCGTCTATATGTCATTTTGGAACTAGGTAGAGAAATTATGAGGTAAATATATATGAAAAATTCCATATGATTGTTTTGTCTGTAAGTTGGAGAATCAGGGGTGTTAAGTAACATACTGTGAAATGGAAGCTGTCATCCAAAATGTACATAGCTAGCAGGATGGTGTGCTCTGTCAATGTTTGGAACTTCTGACTTTCAATCTTCAATCATGTCTGAAGCTGATTTTAACACAAATGCTTATTCTGATTATTTCTCCAATGAGCATACTATATAGTTCTGACTCCTGTACAAAAGCGGCTGTAGCTGCTAATGTTTTTGAGCAGAAGGATCCAGCTTCGATGGTCCTAGCCTGTAGTCAGTCTACTAAAATTGTTCTGTTGGTTGTATTGGTGCCTTGGTTTGTCTAAGGATTTATGGAGTTGATAAGGTAATGGGTTGTTTTTCATTATTGTCTTGTTTATTCAAGGATATGTGGAGTTGGCTTTCAGCTAGAGCAAAGGTCTTGACATTTTGTAAATAGTGAAGCTTGCTAAATGACCTACATAGTGAAAAGTGGAAGCATTCTTTTCTTTTTTTCTCTGCAACTATGTGTCACCTGCATTTATTGTTGCCAAGCTATATGCATTGTCAAGGTTGTTTTTCGTACATGAGTTGCGTAATGCAGTATGATTATTTTTCATGCTGATATTGAACCTGCAGAAAGTGTTTAGTTTGTGCTTTTGTATATGACTTGCACCTTTGCTTTGCAGATAGCTCAGACGATAAAGACTTGCCTAGTACTTCGTTGGACCAACATGAGGGAGTGGATATGGACTTAGGTGAACGTAAATAGAGAAGGTTCATTTGTGGTGAGGAAGCTCTGAAAATATCACCCACAGAGCCATACTGCTTCCGCTGTCCTATCCGAAGAGGTCATTTTAACATTTCACAAGACTATCCTGTGCAGCAGGTGAGATACCCTAAATATTATGCGTTGAAAGAAGTTGCTGTCTGATTATTTCTGAGTTCCACTCTGTCACTCCTAGGAGGTACGCATTAAGTATATTGCTTAGTTAGATTCATTGGTATCTGTAGCCCCATCAGGAATCAGCTCTAACCATCCAGCAAAACTCCTGTAATATGAAGTATTGCATGCATTTGCTATGTGATACGATAGTTGTATGGATATGGTGAAGTAGAAAAAGAATGATATGGTAAGATGTTGCTCATCCTTATAATTTTGCTTCACAGGTGTGTGAGGATTTGCATACCATCTGGGACTGGATATTGGTGGAGAAATTGCATATACCCCAATCTGAAAGGAATATGTATTCTGCCATTCTTGTGGTGCCAGAGACATTTGACAATCGCGGTACTTATTTGCTTTGCTTTCATTATGTTCATTTGCTTATATCCTCGAAGATTTTACTATTGGTTTTTCTGATTATGCATTTCATATGATCTCTGTGTTGTAATGCATGAACATATGGTTGAGTATAAATAGAAAATTGGTATTATGGTTTCTTCCCTTGCATCTTTTCATTTTTATCTTGCGGTTCATTGGCTGATTTTACTTTGGTTTATCTTTATGAATGGATTTCTTTTTTCTATGATTGAGAAGTAGTATACCATTGCTGTAGCTGAAGATAACTCCAAAAAAGGACCTTTAAGATCTTCAATTAATGTAACGATCTTTAGGTTGACAGCAGGAAACTTAAATTTGCTGGGATTAATGCTTTTTTGCGGATTTTGTTGCATCTTGTTGAGCAATTGTTGCCTTTTCTTAAGCTCTAACACATGGAGCAGTAGTAAATTATAATGGTCCTTTTTGCTTCAGGAGTTTTTACCAGGCGCAGTTTATGTGTGTCTGAAATAGAAATTTTGATATAAGGTTGAGTTGTATGTTTGATCTTATATCAACTTCTTCCCACCTTTTTTTTTTTTCAAGCACTCTATGATTCTTCAGATGGCGGTGTGTCAGATTCATATTGCAATATAGATTTCTCGGAGAAAGCATAGGATAGACTAACTGTAAAAGAGTTATGGAGGATTGCCACCCCTGTTAAAATGATTCTCAATAAAAGACCTCTTCAAAAGTCAATGAACAAGTTTTGAAGTAAATGCCTCATTTGCCTCTCCTATAAGCTACTAACATATCTCTCTTTAAATTGGCAATAATACTGCTGCGGGAATTGAATGGAATCCTTCAATCTCTTCTTCTCCTTGCTTTTGCTAACATGCATTCTTATCCATGCCCAGAGCTCATTCTTGACCGTGGCTGTTAGGATCTGATCTGGACTGTAAGATCTTATTTGAAACTTAAGAAATGATCCAAATCTTAAGTAGGACCTGAATTAGTTAGGATCTTTACATGGTCCTGATTGTAAGCTAAAAGTCATACGATCGATGTGATCCTACTTATCCCACTGATCCAATCTTGACATACTTCAACCTTGAAATATGTATATCCTAATATCTATTTGATAGAATTATAGATTATTCTTGTGGAAGAAGTATATAAACTGTAAATTCACACCATTTGGAGGATTATTGTCACACAATGTTCATAATTATTAAATTCACACAACTATTCAAGATTTTTGTATTGTTGGTGTAATTTTAGGATCTTATGATCCACAATCTGATATTATGATTCGATCCCTTAGACACCTTCATCGTTCATAATTAGGATTCCGATCCTAACGACCTTGTTCTTACTATAGAAACTCAGCCAAAAAAGAGCACCAACAGTAGTTCGCAGTGTTCAAGAAATGTCAGGCATTTGGGGGTGTCTTAGTAGGTGATTAAACCATCTCCAGGGCATCTTTACAAAGAAAACACCTAAACCAGAACTAAAGCCGTTCTGCATGTTACTGATTGTCAAAATGCTATTCAAGACTGCCTTCTTGTTTATGGAAAGAAAGCTACTTTTGGAGGAACTTCCTTTACTAGATCCGCCTTCATGGGAAATCAGCCTTCTCACTCAAATTTGTCTCAAATGACAGATTAGTGTATGGTTTGATCGAAAATACCTGCTAATAGACCAAGACCAAATGATCCTTATCTCATTGCAATTCACACCCTCAAGATTGTAACGAAGAATGAAGAAATACCACAATGTCTCAATTCCCAATCTTAAGTGTTCCAAACAATATTCAATTTCCATCAGGTGCTGTAGTGACCAGTATACAAAAATCTCAAAATTGTGCTGGCTTGCTACAAGCCTTAAAAGAATCAGGCAATAACTGTTTTATGAGTGATTTTACACTTGAACCACCATGCCAGAAGGAGATAGAGTACTTTATACTCAATAGATTATGATGGATGAGCTATCCTTCTCTGATCAACTTCCAGCCTATAAGTGCTCCTGCTCCCTTCAATCATCCATGCTATGCAAGGATTTCTGTTGTCGTAGATCATTAGGGTTGAGAATGTGGTTTAGCTTAAGTAGTTAAAGAGTTCTGCGTTATCCCATTTATTGGGGTGAAATTCTGTAAGCTTAGACATGTTGCTGATGGAAGAGGTATTTACCTAGATTCTTCAGTGGATTCTTTGTCCTTAGTTATATGCCTTTCCAACCAGCTTGCGTTGTTTTCTTGTAAGTTTAGCTTTTTGTGTTGAATACATGTATCCAGAATCTAGAGAATGGGTTCTTGGTTGTTTTTCTGTTTTTCTTTGCCAAGCAGATTCCAAATTGAATTTTCTGATTTCTCTGGTTTCAAGCAGAAATTAAGGAAGTGCTTTCTATAGTGTTGCGGGACTTGCAATTTAGCTCAGCTGTGGTACACCAGGTTGGGAACCTTTCTGCCTTCCGATGACTTGCAGAAATTTATTCCCATTTATAGCTGTGAAAGATATTGTATGATAAAATAGTTAAATCATAAAACAGTATGTGATCTTAGCATGTTTTACTGTTCCGATGACAGTAATTCCCCATTATCATGAAATTGTTATAATTTTTATGGACGTGCATGTTTTCTAGCTGCGTTACCAGATTATTTACAGCTGGTTTACTTTGCATGGCAATAACTTTTTCCAAACGCATGCTTTTTTCTCGTCTGTGCTCTTTATGCTCCAAATTGTGTATTGAGTCTCATGATGTGATCAGCGTCCTGGACAAATATTTAGATGGCTATACATTCCTGCTGTTTTCTCCATTAGTAGACTATAGATATTATATTGACCTGAACTGATTTCTCAGGAAGGTCTTGCTGCAGCTTTTGGGAACGGTTTGTCAACTGCATGCATTGTAAATGTTGGAGCTCAGGTGACATCAGTCATATGCATTGAGGTACTTGTGGTTCTTTTACTTTTTACCTCCATTGGAGTACAAGTCTTGCTTTTGGTAATACAGATCAAATTCACCAGTAATTTCGACATAGATTGACCTTAGATATAACATCCTTTCATAAATCAAAGGAAAAGAAAAATGGGCTATCCTCGTTTGTGTTTGTGCGTGGCCTGTGCCCACAATAATTATTTGTGAAATGCAGATTGCCCAGTAATTATGATGAAAGACAGTGCAGTTTCCACTTTCAACATCATTCTTGACTTGTTATCACCAATACCAGAAGTGAGATTGTTGCTCCTGCCTCCATGCTTATTTTTCATCTTGCTAGAAATTTCTTGTTCCACCATCTCTCATTTTGTTAATGATAGTGTCACCTCCAAATTAATGGATGAAAACTGAATCACAATGACTGAGAAATTCTGTTTAGGTTTGTATTGTGCCTATGGCACTCTCCTTTTCTAGACCATTAATGCTGTGTTTCATATGTCTATTCTTCTGGTAAACAAATAACCCTCATGTGTGCCAATATTGTATGAACAAAATGAAACAAATTAAATTTTTACACATTCTGCCTGGACTTTATATCTGCTGATGACTTAAAAACTATGATATATTATGTTCCACTGACTTAATGAAGGAATCGTCTTTTTTAAATGTCAGGATGGAGTGGCTCTACCCACCTCCGAGAAGACATTACCATTGGGTGGAGAGGTGCTGCTTAATATTCGTCATAGTTCTGGGCTTACTGCAGTATATCTGGATTAGCCTAGCTACCATCGTTTGCAGAATGTTTAAAGTTGATTTGCCTCACCACCTTACATACATTTGCTTGTAGTATGTGAGGTCTGGCTATAATTATTTGGCTTCACTCTAGATATAGAGAGCTTTTGATAAAAAAATTTCTACTTTCATCTTGAGATAACTTAATTCAGCGGGCAGGTTTTTATTATTTATCCCATATGTCTACTTTCTTGCTTCATTCTTGAACATCAATGGTTATGATATTGATGAGTAATGTGGTTTCAGGATATATCCAGATGCCTCGTATGGACCCAGAGGCATCATCAAACTTGGCCTCAAGTTCGCACAGACATGTTGACCAAGCCTTGACATGTTGATGCTAAACGAACTGAAAGAATCCTACTGTTACATCCAAGTGAGTCTGATTTGGGAGTTAAGATTCAGTGTTCATAAAATTCTTATGCTCATGAGCACTAAAAACTTATAACTATGCTCCAGTTATAACGGTAGAAACCCCATGTGAGAATGGGGATTTATTGAGTTTACGAACCATATATGTATCGCTGTATCTGCAGAAACATGTGTTGCATGCTCTCTTTCAGACAAACTAAGTTTCATGCTTACAGGAGGGGGAGGTTGATGCTGTAGCAGTTGTTTAGGGGGAGGCTTGCTGCTCTCAATGTATATTTCCCAAAATGAATTCTCATCTCTATATTACTTTGCTTGCTAGATGTTTAGCTGTTTAGAGATGGACTAATGGTTCTTTCCTAATTAGGTACCTCCTATGGGTTTGTTTTATCCGACGCTTTTGGTTCCAGATGTATATCCTCCACCACCTCGTTCTTGGTGAGTGAAATTGTTTTGTTCAAAAAACTTTTCAGAGCAAGTTTAATCATGATAAAACTTCTCTACCGCTGTGATTGTTTTACAAGGTTTAATGATTACAAGGATATGCTAGAAGAAACATGGCATTTTGATTATCCCAGACGACCAGACATGGCAGATAGTCTCTATCCTGGTTTTAACATTGGATTGCCAATGTGGGACAGCTATCCGATATTTCAAACAAAACCTAAGAAGGAAGAGAAGGTTGGCCTTGCTGAAGCAATCACTAGTAGTATTCTTTCAACTGTTAGGTCCTTACCAATTTCTTGAACTCTGCTTGCAGAATGTCATGTCTTATGAAAATCATAATTTTTATATTGCTTTGACAGGGCGTATCGATCTCAAGAGAAAACTGTTCTGTAGCATACAACTGGTGAGTCTCGTGCACACAGTGAGATGTTTCTTTGAATTGCTATATATTGACTAGGAAAAATGACTCAATCTTGTGATTTAGATCGGTGGAGTAGCTCTGACTGATGGTCTCATTCCTGCTGTGGAAGATAGGTTAGTTTTACTTATACTTTAAACATTTGCAGAATCGTGGCTTTGTGAGTGTTCTGGCGCGGTGACAGGATTTCATGTTTGACTCTGTATAAATGGGTGTAAAGAGCTTTGTCTATGCTGAAATAAAATCAATGAATTTGTTTACCGAAATCTGCTGCTGGAGTAATCCCTCCTTAAATCAAGATATTGGCCTCTTTTCTGGCAAATGTTTAGAGAAGGATCGTATTAATATAGACTATGAGCTATTTACATGTATATTTCGAACTTATGAGCTCATGATATTCAAAACCCTAAGTTATTCTTCTACATTAATATCTTTTATACTGTTGATTGTTTATCCTGTATTTGAGCTCCCTTGTGGTTTTGACGGCTATTTCGTATATGGCTTTAGTTTTGTGGGCTCTTTTTGAAAATGGGTTTGCACCCCTTGGTGCCCTATAGTTGAACTTTTCTATCTATCAAGCTACCATCATCTTAGGATTTGCAATGCCAGCTCGTGTTTATTTACATCCCAACCCCCCAACAAACAAGAAAAGAAAAAACAGAGAATGGTGTTTTCTTTTGTTTTCTATGGTCTCTTCCATTTAAATAGAAGGATTTTTGTTTGGAGGACTTAAAATTCCGTACCTTGGGTCAATAATAATGTGTCTCAGTGCCCATCATGGACTCTGGTGTCATTGTCCAGTATTTTTTTTTTTTCTAAAGACATTTTCAATAGAAATTCCGAAGCCTAAATTGGTTCTCATTACTCATTGATTCTGTTGTTACAGAGTATGGCATGCAATTCCTTCAAATGAAGCAATTGATACAGTTGAGGTCAGTACACTCTTTCTTTGCCTTGTCGCTGTCATGTTAAGTACTTGTTTGCTATATTTAGTTGTGGACTAGTTGTGGAGATTAGCTGGTCATGCAGCTTATTTTCATTTTATTGGCAACCACATGATAAGCGGCATAAATTAGCACGATGTTTACATGTTAAATAGGTCGATTTGTGGATTTTTTTTTTTTATTGCTGGAACAAAGCACTACATTCTATCTATGCTTCTCAGTTGTAGTTATCCAAATTTCTTAAAACATGTCTTATTCAAAGGTTATAGAGGCTTGGGTTTTTCTGGACATATCATTTGTATCTCATGACTTGAGTTTGTCACCATTCCATGTCATATGCTTTGAAGAGTTCGTCATAAAGGTTAATGACAATGCTTGTGAGGTGAAAATTCCAATAGGACTAAATTTGTGCACTTTTGGATTGAGCAAACTGAGTTGTTGTCTTAAACAGGTTTTGCAATCAAGAACGCACCCTACTTTTGTGTCATGGAAAGGTGGAGCGGTAAGATAAGTATTGTCTCATAACATCTTCTCACTATTTTTTGCTGTAAGAACATGAATTTTGACTAAGACTGTGTCTGGCGAGTTGAACATGACTCATTTCCTTTCCTGCCTGATGGAGACTGGGAGCTGTTTGGTATAAGAAATTCTGTTGGTTTTAAATCAAATATGCAGAACATATTCGCCAACATCCCCTTTACTCGGCCAATAGTTATAGGGGTAAAGGCAAACATTGCATTTTCCAAAAGGACGTGCCTTCTTAAATTACAGCATCTCGAGGACACAAAGAAAAGCTTGTTCAAAGAGAGACATGCCATGTTTCCATGGTAAGGAAACTCGTTAACTAATGTTGATGCTATCCCCAAGTTAGACCTTGTCATGGTCTCTCAAATAGTGGATTTGAACACTCGCTAACTCACTAACATTTATGTCCATCATTCGAACTTGCAACTTCTTAGTGATGAGCTTTACTTGTTTAAATTAAGTTGTAGCCTTTCTTAACTCGGTTGATTCTCGCTATTAATTTGAAGTGCAATCCATGGCAGTTTTTGGTCAAAGTCTGATATGTCTCTAGTTTTGAAAGACTATTGTTGGGGTATTCTGACAGAACGGCGCGTGCCGGGAAATTGCCACCCAAGAGGGTCGTGATTTCTAGTCAAACGGGGCAAGTGGCTTTGCTTTTAATAACTGCAGCATGTGCCTGCACGTTGATTCCAGCATTTCATGGACAGCTGTGTGTCTGTACGTTGATTCCAAAAGCAAAATAAAAGAGTTATCAAATATTTTGATAATAGATTAATTCACAAAGTTATCTGACCAGACTTCTTATGGAGTTCGACAGCCGATTGCGGGCGGTAAGAATCTAATTACTCGATAGCTCGTCGTCCCGAGTACGTCTACTAGAAACTCCTAGTCGATATCACTACTAGATAGTATTTTATCAGCAACCTCTCGTGACCCAATAGGCTTTTGGTCTTTCCTCTCTCTTTCTTTACTCTCTTTTTTCTGGACCCACGCGAATTTTCTCCGTTGTCATAATGGAGCCACTGAGCATGAAGTAACATGGAGATGCCGTTGGCCTTTGCTATATATTCGTGCTGAAGTTGATCAGGAGGCACCACCAAACCATTGTCTCCCAATAAAAGCATTCTCAAACACTCCTTAACCCCTGCTTCTGCCTTTTGGAAATGGCGGAAGCAGCGCTCTTTAGCATTGCCACTCACATACTGAAAAGCCTCGCAACTGAAATTGCCAAACCTGGAGGCTCTAAGATCCTATCGCTCTGCGGCACTAAGGATAAGCTCCGAAGCCTTAAGGGCACCGTCAAGGGCATCCAAGCTGTGCTTTTGGATGCCGAGAAGCAGCAATGGGACAAGGAGCAGGTCAAGCTCTGGCTCGGGAGGCTCAAGGACGTGCTGTACGACGCACAGGACTTGCTCGACGATGTCGCGACTGAAGATCTCAGGTGGAAGGTCGCTCCTGTCGCTCCCGGCAACAAGATGCCGAAAGCGGTACACGTTTTCTTCTCTAAATCGAATCAGCTCGCACACCACCTCAAAGTGGCTAAAAAGATTCAGGAACTTAGGAAGACACTGGATGAGATTGAAAAAGATAGTAAGTTACTAAAATTAGAGCGGCATCCGGAGGAAACAGTGGCCATTGGGAGAGAGTAGAAACCTGAACTTCCCTCGCCTGATGAAAAAATAATTGGTAGGGAAGAGGACAAAAAAAAAATCAAACAACTCTTGCTGAATTCCTCCTCTAACAAGAGTGTGTCGTTTCTTGCCATCGTCGGTAAAGGAGGTCTTGGAAAAACCGCACTTGCACGACTAGTGTTCAACGATGGGGAGGTGCGACAACACTTTGAGCTTAAGATGTGGGTGTGCGTATCTGATGTCTTTGATGTGAATTCGATTATCAAAGATATTCTTAAATCTGCAAAAGTTGACTGTCAAGGGCATGATGATGTCGACTTGCCGAGGCTTCTTCGTGAGACTCTAGATAGGAAGAAATACTTGCTTGTTTTGGATGACTTGTGGAATGAAGATCGGCATGAATGGTCGAAGCTTGGAGAATGGCTGGAGGGAGGTGAACCGGGAAGAGATACAAGATACTTGTAACCACTCGCAGCCATGAAGTTGCGAAGGTCACGAATGCGAAGTCAGATATTTATGTTCTACGTGGCTTATATGAAGATGAGTCGTGGAACTTATTTGAGAAAAGTGCTTTTGAAGAGGGGGAAGAATCATTAGACCGGAGCGGGAGAAGATTGGTCGAGATTTAGTTAAAAAATGCGCTGGGGTTCCCCTTGCCATTAGAACTATAGGAGGCCTTTTCTACGGCAAAAAGAAAGATGAATGGCTCCGTTACCAGGGGCGTGAACTTCTAGAGATACCGAATATTGATGAGGCTAATGATGGAATAATGAAAGTCCTCAAGTTCAGTTACGATCATCTCCGGTCATGCTTGAAAC
>JAGVVM010020139.1:0-27568 GCA_019149425.1 Psidium friedrichsthalianum
ATTCTACTGATAGCTTAAAAACTATGATATATTATGTTCCACTGACTTAATGAAGGAATCGTCTTTTTTTAAATGTCAGGATGGAGTGGCTCTACCCACCTCCGAGAAGACATTACCAATGGGTGGAGTGGTGCTGCTTAATATTCGTCATAGTTCTGGGCTTACCGCAGTATATCTGGATTAGCCTAGCTACCATCGTTTGCAGAATGTTTAAAGTTGATTTGCCTCACCACCTTACATACATTTGCTTGTAGTATGTGAGGTCTGGCTATAATTATTTGGCTTCACTCTAGCTATAGAGAGCTTTTGATAAAAAATTTCCACTTTCATCTTGAGATAACTTAATTCAGCGCAGGTTTTTATAATGTATCCCATATGTCTACTTTCTTGCTTTATTCTTGAACATCAATGGTTATGATATTGATGAGTAATGTGGTTTCAGGATATATCCAGATGCCTCGTATGGACCCAGAGGCATCATCAAACTTGGCCTCAAGTTCGCACAGACATGTTGACCAAGCCTATAGACATGTTGATGCTAAACAAACTGAAAGAATCCTACTGTTACATCCAAGTGAGTCTGATTTGGGAGTTAAGATTCAGTGTTCATAAAATTCTTATGCTCATGAGCACTAAAAACTTATAACTATGCTCCAGTTATAACAATAGAAACCCCATGTGAGAACGTGGATTTATTGAGTTTACGAACCATATATGTATCGCTGTATCTGAAGAAACATGTGTTGCATGCTCTCTTTCAGACAAACTAGTTTCATGCTTACAGGAGGGGGAGGTTGATGCCGTAGCAGTTGTTTAGGGCGAGGCTTGCTGCTCTCAATGTATATTCCCAAAATGAATTCTCATCTCTATATTACTTTGCTTGCTAGATGTTTAGCTGTTTAGAGATGGACTAATGGTTCTTTCCTAATTAGGTACCTCCTATGGGTTTGTTTTATCCGATGCTTTTGTTCCAAATGTATATCCTCCACCACCTCGTTCTTGGTGAGTGAATTGTTTTGTTCAAAAAATTTTCAGAGCAAGTTTAATCATGATAAAACTTCTGTACCACTGTGATTGTTTTACAAGGTTTAATGATTACAAGGATATGCTAGAAGAAACATGGCATGTTGATTATCCCAGACGACCAGACATGGCAGATAGTCTCTATCCTGGTTTTAACATTGGATTGCCAATGTGGGACAGCTATCCGATATTTCAAACAAAACCCAAGAAGGAAGAGAAGGTTGGCCTTGCTGAAGCAACCACTAGTAGTATTCTTTCAACTGTTAGGTCCTTACCAATTTCTTGAACTCTGCTTGCAGAATGTCATGTCTTATGAAAATCATAATTTTTATATTGCTTCGACAGGGCGTATCGATCTCAAGAGAAAACTGTTCTGTAGCATGCAACGGGTGAGTCTCATGCACATAGTGAGATGTTTCTTTGAATTGCTATATATTGACTAGGAAAAATGACTCGATCTTGTGATTTAGATTGGTGGGGTAGCTCTGACTGATGGTCTCTCTGACTGATGGTCTCATTCCTGCTGTGGAAGATAGGTTAGTTTTACTTATACTTAAAACATTTGCAGAATTGTGGCTTTGTGAGTGTTCTAGCGCGGTTACAGGATTTCATGTTTGAACTCTGTACAAATGGGTGTAAAGAGCTTTGTCTATGCTGAAATAAAATCAATGAATTTGTATGCCGAAATCTGCTGGAGTAATCCCTCCTTAAATCAAGATATTGGCCTCTTTTTTGGCAAATGTTTAGAGAAGGATCACATTAATATAGACTAGGAGCTATTTACATGTATATTTCGAACTTATGAGCTCATGATATTCAAAACCCTAAGTTATTCTTCTACATTAATATCTTTTATACTGTTGCTTGTTTATCCTGTATTTGAGCTCCCTTGTGGTTTTGACGGCTATTTCGTATATGGCTTTAGTTTTGTGGGCTCTTTTTGAAAATGGGTTTGCACCCCTTTGGTGCCCTATATAGTTAAACTTTTCTATCTATCAAGCTACCATCATCTTAGGATTTGCAATGCCAGTTCGTGTTTATTTACATCCCGACCCCCCAATAAACAAGAAAAGAAATAACAGAGAACGGTGTTTTCTTTTGTTTTCTATGGTCTCTTCCATTTAATAGAAGGATTTTTGTTTGGAGGACTTAAAATTCCGTACCTTGGGTCAATAATAATGTGTCTCAGTGCCCATCGCGGACTCTGGTGTCATTGTGCAGTATTTTTTTTTTTTTCTAAAGGACATGTTCAATAGAAATTCCGAAGCCTAAATTGGTTCTCATTACTCATTGATTCTGTTGTTACAGGGTATGGCACGCAATTCCTTCAAATGAAGCAATTGATACAGTTGAGGTCAGTACACTCTTTCTTTGCCTTGTCGCTGTCATGTTAAGTACTTGTTGGCTATATTTAGTTGTGGAGATTAGCTGGTCATGCAGCTTTTTTTCATTTTATTGGTAACCACATGATAAGCGGCATAAATTAGCACGATGTTTACATGTTAAATAGGTCGATTTGTGGATTTTTTTTTTTTATTGCTGGAACAAAGCACTACATTCTATCTATGCTTCTCGGTTGTAGTTATCTAAATTTCTTAGAACATGTCTTATTCAATGGTTATAGAGGCTTGGGTTTTTCTGGACATACCATTTGTATCTCATGACTTTGAGTTTGTCACCATTCCATGTCATTTGCTTTGAAGAGTTCGTCATAAAGGTTAATGACAATGCTTGTGAGGTGAAATTCCAATCGGACTAAGTTTGTGCACTTTTGATTGAGCAAACTGAGTTGTTGTCTTAATCAGGTTTTGCAATCAAGAACGCACCCTACTTTTGTGTCATGGAAAGGTGGAGCGGTAAGACTAGTATTGTATCATAACATCGTCTCACTATTTTTTTGCTGTAAGAAAATGAATTTTGACCGAGACTGTGTATCTGGCGAGTTGAACATGCTCATTTCCTTTCCTGCCTGATGGAGACTGGGAGCTGTTTGGTATAAGAAATTCTGTTGGTTTTAAATAAAATATGCAGAACATATTCGCCAACATCCCCTTTACTCGGCCAATAGTTACGGGGTTAAAGGCAAACATTGCATTTTCCAAGAGGACGTGCCTTCTTAAATTACAGCATCTCGAGGACACAAAGAAAAGCTTGTTCAAAGAGAGACATGCCATGTTTCCACGGTAAGGAAACTCGTTAACTAATGTTGATACTATCCCCAAGTCAGACCTTGTCATGGTCTCTCAAATAGTGGATTTGAACACTCGCTAACTCACTAACATTTATGTCCATCATTCGAACTTGCAGCTTCTTAGTGATGAGCTTTACTTGTTTAAAATTAAGTTGTAGCCTGTCTTAACTCGGTTGATTCTCGCTATTAATTTGAAGTGCAATCCATGGCAGTTTTTAGGTCAAAGTCTGATATGTCTCTAGTTTTGAAAGACTATTGTTGGGGGTATTCTGACAGAACGGCGCGTGCCGGGAAATTGCCACCCAAGAGGGTCGTGATTTCTAGTCAAACGGGGCAAGTGGCTTTGCTTTTAATAACTGCAGCATGTGCCTGCACGTTGATTCCAGCATTTCATGGACAGCTGTGTGTCTGTACGTTGATTCCAAAAGCAAAATAAAAGAGTTATCAAATATTTTGATAATAGATTAATTCACAAAGTTATCTGACCAGACTTCTTATGGAGTTCGACAGCCGATTGCGGTCGGTAAGAATCTAATTACTCGATAGCTCGTCGTCCCGAGTACGTCTACTAGAAACTCCTAGTCGATATCACTACTAGATAGTATTTTATCAGCAACCTCTCGTGACCCAATAGGCTTTGGTCTTTCCTCTCTCTTTCTTTACTCTCTTTTTTTCTGGACCCCACGCGAATTTTCTCCGTTGTCATAATGGAGCCACTGAGCATGAAGTAACATGGAGATGCCGTTGGCCTTTGCTATATATTCGTGCTGAAGTTGATCAGGAGGCACCACCAAACCATTGTCTCCTCAATAAAAGCATTCTCAAACACTCCTTAACCCCTGCTTCTGCCTTTTGGAAATGGCGGAAGCAGCGCTCTTTAGCATTGCCACTCACATACTGAAAAGCCTCGCAACTGAAATTGCCAAACCTGGAGGCTCTAAGATCCTATCGCTCTGCGGCACTAAGGATAAGCTCCGAAGCCTTAAGGGCACCGTCAAGGGCATCCAAGCTGTGCTTTTGGATGCCGAGAAGCAGCAATGGGACAAGGAGCAGGTCAAGCTCTGGCTCGGGAGGCTCAAGGACGTGCTGTACGACGCACAGGACTTGCTCGACGATGTCGCGACTGAAGATCTCAGGTGGAAGGTCGCTCCTGTCGCTCCCGGCAACAAGATGCCGAAAGCGGTACACACGTTTTCTTCTCTAAATCGAATCAGCTCGCACACCACCTCAAAGTGGCTAAAAAGATTCAGGAACTTAGGAAGACACTGGATGAGATTGAAAAAGATAGTAAGTTACTAAAATTAGAGCGGCATCCGGAGGAAACAGTGGCCATTGGGAGAGAGTAGAAACCTGAACTTCCCTCGCCTGATGAAAAAATAATTGGTAGGGAAGAGGACAAAAAAAAATCAACAACTCTTGCTGAATTCCTCCTCTAACAAGAGTGTGTCGTTTCTTGCCATCGTCGGTAAAGGAGGTCTTGGAAAAACCGCACTTGCACGACTAGTGTTCAACGATGGGGAGGTGCGACAACACTTTGAGCTTAAGATGTGGGTGTGCGTATCTGATGTCTTTGATGTGAATTCGATTATCAAAGATATTCTTAAATCTGCAAAAGTTGACTGTCAAGGGCATGATGATGTCGACTTGCCGAGGCTTCTTCGTGAGACTCTAGATAGGAAGAAATACTTGCTTGTTTTGGATGACTTGTGGAATGAAGATCGGCATGAATGGTCGAAGCTTGGAGAATGGCTGGAGGGAGGTGAACCGGGAAGCAAGATACTTGTAACCACTCGCAGCCATGAAGTTGCGAAGGTCACGAATGCGAAGTCAGATATTTATGTTCTACGTGGCTTATATGAAGATGAGTCGTGAACTTATTTGAGAAAAGTGCTTTTGAAGAGGGGGAAGAATCATTAGACCCGGAGCGGGAGAAGATTGGTCGAGATTTAGTTAAAAAATGCGCTGGGGTTCCCCTTGCCATTAGAACTATAGGAGGCCTTTTCTACGGCAAAAAGAAAGATGAATGGCTCCGTTACCAGGGGCGTGAACTTCTAGAGATACCGAATATTGATGAGGCTAATGATGGAATAATGAAAGTCCTCAAGTTCAGTTACGATCATCTCCGGTCATGCTTGAAACATTGTTTTGCATATGCTCATTGTTTCCAAAAGACTATGTCTACGATAAAAGAGATGATGATACATCTTTGGGTGGCACAAGGCTTTATTGAGTCAGACAGGAGGAAGGATAACCTTGAAGAGGTCGCTAACATATACTTGACAGAACTATTGCGTAGGTCATTCCTTGATGTTGAAAGAAAAGGCGACCATGGCGAGATCCTAACTTTCAAGATGCATGATCTCATGCACGATCTTGCCCAAAAAGTTGCTAGAGGTGAATGCAAAATTGTTAATTTTGAGGGAGGCGATTATGATGGAGAGATTCGACATGCTTCGTTTTTTTCAAAGATTTTCTCTGAAGAGAAAATGATGTCCCTCCTCAAAACTTCCAAATTGCGGACGTTTCTCTATTTGAAAAGTGATGGACTCGGAGAGGAATCATTTGTGCTCGACAAATTTTTCTCCAGGTTGAGGAATTGCCGAGCATTGGTTTTGGTCAATACAGACATTCCTCTCCCTCCTTCCTCCTTTGGAAAGTTGAAGCACTTAAGGTTTCTTAGAATTTCTGCAAACCAATCTCTCCATAGTTTGCCAAATTCAATCACGGATTTGGTGAACTTGCAGGCCCTTCAACTCTCGGAATGTTGCAACCTCAAAACATTTCCTAGAGATTTAAGGAAATTGGTCAACCTTAGGTACCTCTTTATTAGTGGGTGTAACTCACTGAGCACCTACCACCCCTAAGTGAACTCCCTTCCCTGAGGACGTTGATTCTCGCGAGGTTGGGATGCACTGGAGTTCCTTCACACACAAGTGACCCGGAGCAATCTAAGACTGCACGGCCCTTTTTCCCATCTCTTGAGAGACTGTCCCTCTTCCACTGCTGCTACCTGAAAGGATGGTGGGAAAGAAGGCAAGTAATGAGAGCATATCAAAAGCATCGGTCAGACAGTGCACCGTCATTCTTCCCAAAACTTCGGTCCGTGAAAATACAGGTCTGTCCCCACTTGAATCTCGTGCCACCATTCCCCCAGGTGGAGCACTTGACCATATGTAACGCGAAAATGTTGGAAATAATGCCCGATCCAATTGGCCGTCAGAAGCCGCAGTGGGATTCACATTCACCCCTTTCTCCAAACTAAAGCGTCTATATCTTATCGGAAGGAATGTGGAGTCCCCGATGCTCGAGACTCTACTCCGATCGGCTAATAATCTTGAATTCATGAGCCTTGGCCATTGCAACATAAGGAGCTTCTCTCGTGGCATACGCCACCTTTCCTCACTCCAGGAACTCCACGTTGACAGGTGTGAAGGACTCGATTTATCGTGTGAGGAAGACCAGCATGACACCCAATGGCCACTCCTCATGAACCTTCGTGTTCTTAAAATCTCATATATTCCGCTTGAGATGGCATTACCTGAGGGGGTTCAACATCTCACGACTCTACAATCTCTCGAGATTTCTGACTGTCCATATATGGAGAGTTTGCCAAAATGGATTGAAAATTTATCTTCGCTCGAAAAGCTTTTATTATCTGACTGTCCAAGATTAGAGAATTTGCCATTTGAGATGCACAACCTTACACGCTTGAAGGAATTGAGGATCTTTCGTTGTCCCGCTTTGAAAGAGAGGTGCCTATCATATGGGCGTGAAGATTGGCCAAACATTGCGCACATTCCGGTCATTGTTTGGGAGGATGAATCGCAACCATTAGCATAGCAGGTACGAGAAAAGACTATCACCTACCAAGTGTTCCTTTCAACTATTTGCATTCTTTATTAACTCATTTCAATTTGCAGTACATATTTATCAAGAAAGTGTTTAGCCAATTGTCCCTTGTATTCTCACATTCATTAGAACACAAGTCGCTTAGAACTTTCTCGTCGACATTTATATTTCATTTTAGTTTAAGAGAATTATGAAAAAATTATACATGTATCCACTTATGATTTATTACTTACCTCCATTGATTTTTTTTTTAGGTCTTTTCAGATTAGATATATCGGTTCATATAGCAGTAAAATATGTACATAACAAAGGTTTACCGTCGCAGGCAGTAATCCACTTATGAATTATTAGCTCCATTGATTACTTTTTCAGATTAAATTAATCGGTTCATATAAAATAAAAATATACTTGACAAAAGTTGATCGTTGCAGTAAAACTGCCGTCGTTGCCTCTGCTACCGAAGGCCTCGCCTGAACATATGCTCACACACGTGCAAACTTCCGGCAGCTCCTCTGGCGACGGTGGGCTCGGCGCCATGCAGTAGAAGAAATTGCTGTACACCACTTCCTAGTTTCGCCGTGCGTGTGGAAGACCTTTGCCTCATCGTCTTGCTCGTAGAATCTCCTTACCCCCTCCTTCATCTCCTCCATGACAGCCGCCGGAACTCCGTATTCCACCTGGAAGAACCCCATCGTCTCTGACGCGCGTCACATCCTATTGATTGCCTCCTTCCTCTTGGCCAGGTCACAATCGATTCAGCCGAGGTCGGCGATCGGGACTCTGTGATTCTCTATTCCACTGTTCAATTCGGAGAGCTTTCTTTGAATGTCTTGTCCGGTTGGATTAAGATTCTGGGGATTTCGGTGATTCCAGCGTGGACAGCGCCGGTTTTCAAGTCGTGGCTTGCTTTGTTGTAGCTCTGCTCGCTGGGGTCAGAGGCCAAATCGATAGTAGGTATTGTTCCTCTCTCTCTGTTTTTCTCAACTGCAATTCAATTTCACTGTGAATGTAAATTTGTTGGAGATGAGTTTGGATTATGATGTTATGGAGACATTGCAATGCATGATATGAGCAGCCTCTTTGTAGCTGAAAGATGGAGAGAGGAGAACAGTATCACATTGGGAGGTTCCTTTCGAAGTTAGCATTATTAGTTTCATAAAAATGGAAGGAGAAAGTCATAGCTTTTGAGCTTCCACTTGCTGAGAAAATGACAATGATGTTTAAATAATGGTCTTTAATTCTGCATTTTATGGAAATTAAAAAAATCTGTTAGGACAGAGTTGTCCATCGATAGATGACAGGACGATCTTCAAATCGTCTTAGCCCTTGCAACAAACCTGCATCATCTTAATGCAATGCTGACTCGATTCGATCCATTGGGTTTCAAGATATGTCCATCTTAATGGAAATCAACTGTTTCATTGAAAATCTAGAAATAGTATATAGACTTTTGCCTTGCGGTGGATTTTGGTTATTGTGGTTGAGCGAGTTGGAGGCCGGCAACAATTCCACCTTTTTATCCTAGCCGCCAATATACAAAGTGGAATTCGAAGCTGAACGAAACAGAAATGTTCCGGGAAGCACAAATTTTCTCGATGTAGACTAGTGTTTGTAAAGGAGGTCTCAAATAAATGGGTCGGGTCGGGTCGGGTCAAGTCAGATCGGATTTGGGTCGGGTCAAATATGATACAACCATATTGACCCATTTAGTCCGTTTTGACTCATTTTCATGCAATATAAATTTAACGATCTATACCCGACCCAACCGGTATTACTTAAATACTTCTATATTTAATCAAATTATAAAATATTTATTTATTATAATTTATCTTGAAAATGATATTACTAAAACAATTTCATGCAATTTAATTTTTTAATTTTTTAAAATAATATTTATTATTAACAAATTATTAGTTATTTTTTAGAAAAGTATTTTTATTTTATTTTATTTTTTTTTCCTTTTTCTCCGGTAGCTAGAGATGGCGACCCCCTCAGATCGCTGCCCTGCAGTGGGCGGTAGTGGTCGGCGGTGGTCGGTGTTGAACAGACTTTTATCTTCAAATACAGACATCAATAAGACCACGTTAATAAATTTACAGGGTCTAGGTCTACAGCTAGAAATCAGGAAATGTAATGGGCAATGTAGTTTGGAAGCGTAGCCCTCCTTGTAGATTGGTGGGTTGTCTGCTGATATTAATTCCTTGATGGGTCCATACAGCCGTGAAGATGACCAAGAGTGTCGCTGAAGAAGCACGCCACTGACTCTCTTAAACCGGTCGTTTGTTTTGAGCTGCGAATGAAACGATTAGTGAAGCGCTGCTCGGTCTGTCAGTTCTGAGGTCAAAATGAAGGAACATAAATTTTATGTACTACAATGATTGCAATCTTAATGTTGATAAATACAAAAACTGCAGAATATCTAGATCCGACATTGCCCGCTCCTGTTAGAAAACATTGTTTTCAACGTACATATGTCTCATTCAGACAATTTTGAACCTGTCAATATGAGGCTAGCATGATCTAACGAATTTAGAATCAAGTTTGGAAAAGTCAAATAGTTCTGTTAGAATACTTGATGCAGAAGTCATTTGGGAAAGGCAAACACATTGTATAAGACGTGATGTTATTGCCACGGGGAAGATGCCATGGTAATTTAATTCCTGAATTCTCAAGAGCTCTTCAACTAACTTAGCATGCAGCAAAGCACAGTAATAAGGGCGACAAGAGGATCGCACTGTTTCAAACGATCAAAACACGATTTGAGAAAAGTTTGGAGATGAGCAATGATGTCTTGCCAAAGCTACTTAACTGCTAAAGATCTCCGACGCTGATCACTAGTGCTCCAGTTATTGGAGGAACGTCGATCCACTGTTTCTCATGAAGCACTTGAAGTCCTCCAGTTTGATCTTGGAGGAGAATTGGGAGGAAGTCATCATCTGAATGCTTTGTGACACCCACGGTCTGGTCATTTCCTGATTGTTCAACACCTATTCTGAACCAATTCAATCGAAAAGCACGTGAATAACTCAAGTTTCATACACTTGCTATTCAGCCCTTGATTTGTTGCAGAAAATAGAAAAGGCTATCAAGTATCATACAGTGAAAACTGTTTACTTTGCACCTATACGAACTACTTGCAAACTATCTTTGTCGATTCACTTTTGTGAACTTGTTCATGAATTTTTTCTTTTCGAAAGGTGAAAAACGCGACAGAAGCCATTGGCTTCACCTGCAAGCTTCGGGCAACTCCTCGGGCTGGGCAGGCTTCTGTCCCACGAAACAAAAGTACTGTCACTCCAATCACAGCGACTGAATGATAAGTCCCATGTTGCTGTCGTATATCACCATCTTTGCAAGATCTTTAGGGTAAAATTCTTTTCTAGTCTCCATCTCCTCCATCTCCTGCTCGAAGAACCTGCGCAAACCGTTGATCGCCTCCTCAAGAGTCTCCCAGGGACCCCACGGTTGATCACTTGGAAGAACCTCAATTTTTCCGATGCTTGCGCAATATTTCACGACATTTCATGGTGACGGGTGGGGCTTGCGTTCACGCATTCTAGGTTGATGCCCGAGATTTCCACCCGACCCATGAGGCAGGCCACTTTTTCGGGCGACCGGACAAATGTGTGGGGGACTGGGCCGATCCCAGTGTCCACGAGGCCTTTGACTCCAGCTTTGGTCTCGTTGAATGCTCTCAATTCGATCAGCTCGGTCATATTTGCCATCTGTGGTAGTGACCATTGTGTTTTCTGTCACAAGGGATTGCTGTGTTTGAGTGAGCTAGGTCTCAATGAAGCTCGCTCTATGTGGTTATATAGTGGTGATATTTGATATTCGTCACTGATGATTTAGAGAAGAAGCTAAACACGAGGGAGTGACGATGTGGTAGTGACGCCACGGCCTCCGCCTCCACCTCCACGCATCCAGGAGCCACTCCTCTTTGTCACTCCCAAGGGCCCCTACTGATGGCCTCCTAAGCTCAGAACCAACGCCTCGGCCACATCCTCCGGCACGTTGCCTCTGTCGTCGCCTCCAGGAGCTCCCCCTCTCCCAAAAGCCCCACCAGTCGCCTCCCGAGCTCACATCTGCCGCCTCGACCACATCGTCTCTGTCTTCGGTGCGAACTGGAAGGTCTCAGAAATTTATTTGAACTAACAGTTGAGTCTTTCATTAGAAAAAATACTTTTCTTATTTTGAGATGAATTTAAAAGGGTTTTTCAATGGACAAAAGAGAAGCAAAATGAAGAAAGGAAAGAAAGTGAGTCCGATTTTTGCAGCCATCTAATTGTTTGAATCGAAGGTTCCTACCCTAAGACTTAGGGTTAAGGGCGTCGGCTGGGTCCGTCTCTGTGGGACCCAACTAAGGTCAGCTGTCGAGAAACATCGTTTTTTTTCTACCAAACAGAATAGAACGAGCACCTCCGAGGTTTCTGTCGGCGAAAATGATCAATAATTGAGGATCATTTTATTAATTGGTCCCATTGATTGAGGCTCGATGCAAACTTATATGTCATGACATGTGCAGTGGAACTTATGTGAGAAATGTCGTACGCATTTAGCGGTAACAATTGCTTTAGCTGATTAAACAAAAACTAGGCACTTTCATTTCTTGAGTATTCAACACCTATTCTGGCCAGTTCAATAAAAAATTACACGAATAACTCAAGTTTCATACTCTTGCTAGTTCAGCCCTTGATTTATTGAAGGAAATGGAAAAGGCTATCAAGTATCATCCAGTGAAAACAATTTACTTGGCACCTCTTTGAACTACTGCAATTCTTTTGCAAACTATCTTCATTGATTCACTTTGTGAACTTGTTCATGAATTTTTCAATTTCGAAAGGTGAAAATCTCAACAGCAGCCCATTGGCTCACCCTGCAATCTTCGAGCAACACCTCCGGCTGGGGAGGCTCCGGTCCCATGAAGCCAAATATACTGTCGCTCCATGTTGCTGCGGTACGTGACCCCCTTTGCCAGATCTCCATTGTAAAGTTCTTTTTGGGCCTCGGTTTCCTACTCGGAAAAACCTGCGTGACCCGTTGATCGCCTCCTCCAAGAGGCTCTCAGGGACCCCACGGTTAACAACTACAATAAAACCGTGCAAAGCACTAAGAGTTCAGCCATTAGTATAGTATGCGCAACAGCCCCAAAATCAACGGTGAAATATCCAATTCTGTTGCTAGTAAATTCATTATTCAAATCACATGTATCGACCAGGTTGCGTGGGCCATGGCAGTGCATGGATAACGATGTAATGGAAGTGAGGGTCCTACGACAATGACAGAACGACCCGAATAATTAATCCGTTTCGAACCTTGATTAAGGTTCGAAACGGATTAATTATTCGGGTCGTTCTGTCATTGTCGTAGGACCCTCACTTCCTTACATCGTTATCCATGCACTGCCATGGCCCACGCAACCTGGTCGATACATGTGATTTGAATAATGAATTTACTAGCAACAGAATTGGATATTTCACCGTTGATTTTGGGGCTGTTGCGCATACTATACTAATGGCTGAACTCTTAGTGCTTTGCACGGTTTTATTGTAGTTGTTAACCGTGGGGTCCCTGAGAGCCTCTTGGAGGAGGCGATCAACGGGTCACGCAGGTTTTTCCGAGTAGGAAACCGAGGCCCAAAAAGAACTTTACAATGGAGATCTGGCAAAGGGGGTCACGTACCGCAGCAACATGGAGCGACAGTATATTTGGCTTCATGGGACCGGAGCCTCCCCAGCCGGAGGTGTTGCTCGAAGATTGCAGGGTGAGCCAATGGGCTGCTGTTGAGATTTTCACCTTTCGAAATTGAAAAATTCATGAACAAGTTCACAAAGTGAATCAATGAAGATAGTTTGCAAAAGAATTGCAGTAGTTCAAAGAGGTGCCAAGTAAATTGTTTTCACTGGATGATACTTGATAGCCTTTTCCATTTCCTTCAATAAATCAAGGGCTGAACTAGCAAGAGTATGAAACTTGAGTTATTCGTGTAATTTTTTATTGAACTGGCCAGAATAGGTGTTGAATACTCAAGAAATGAAAGTGCCTAGTTTTTTTGTTTAATCAGCTAAAGCAATTGTTACCGCTAAATGCGTACGACATTTCTCACATAAGTTCCACTGCACATGTCATGACATATAAGTTTGCATCGAGCCTCAATCAATGGGACCAATTAATAAAATGATCCTCAATTATTGATCATTTTCGCCGACAGAAACCTCGGAGGTGCTCGTTCTATTCTGTTTGGTAGAAAAAAAACGATGTTTCTCGACAGCTGACCTTAGTTGGGTCCCACAGAGACGGACCCAGCCGACGCCCTTAACCCTAAGTCTTAGGGTAGGAACCTTCGATTCAAACAATTAGATGGCTGCAAAAATCGGACTCACTTTCTTTCCTTTCTTCATTTTGCTTCTCTTTTGTCCATTGAAAAACCCTTTTAATTCATCTCAAAATAGAAAAGTATTTTTTCTAATGAAAGACTCAACTGTTAGTTCAAATAAATTTCTGAGACCTTCCAGTTCGCACCGAAGACAGAGACGATGTGGTCGAGGCGGCAGATGTGAGCTCGGGAGGCGACTGGTGGGGCTTTTGGGAGAGGGGGAGCTCCTGGAGGCGACGACAGAGGCAACGTGCCGGAGGATGTGGCCGAGGCGTTGGTTCTGAGCTTAGGAGGCCATCAGTAGGGGCCCTTGGGAGTGACAAAGAGGAGTGGCTCCTGGATGCGTGGAGGTGGAGGCGGAGGCCGTGGCGTCACTACCACATCGTCACTCCCTCGTGTTTAGCTTCTTCTCTAAATCATCAGTGACGAATATCAAATATCACCACTATATAACCACATAGAGCGAGCTTCATTGAGACCTAGCTCACTCAAACACAGCAATCCCTTGTGACAGAAAACACAATGGTCACTACCACAGATGGCAAATATGACCGAGCTGATCGAATTGAGAGCATTCAACGAGACCAAAGCTGGAGTCAAAGGCCTCGTGGACACTGGGATCGGCCCAGTCCCCCACACATTTGTCCGGTCGCCCGAAAAAGTGGCCTGCCTCATGGGTCGGGTGGAAATCTCGGGCATCAACCTAGAATGCGTGAACGCAAGCCCCACCCGTCACCATGAAATGTCGTGAAATATTGCGCAAG
Organism: Psidium friedrichsthalianum; assembly: GCA_019149425.1. Taxonomy (NCBI): domain Eukaryota; kingdom Viridiplantae; phylum Streptophyta; class Magnoliopsida; order Myrtales; family Myrtaceae; genus Psidium; species Psidium friedrichsthalianum. Next base: position 14,204 of record JAGVVM010020139.1, read on the forward strand.
CATCGGAAAAATTGAGGTTCTTCCAAGTGATCAACCGTGGGGTCCCTGGGAGACTCTTGAGGAGGCGATCAACGGTTTGCGCAGGTTCTTCGAGCAGGAGATGGAGGAGATGGAGACTAGAAAAGAATTTTACCCTAAAGATCTTGCAAAGATGGTGATATACGACAGCAACATGGGACTTTATCATTCAGTCGCTGCTGATTGGAGTGACAGTACTTTTTGTTTCGTGGGACAGAAGCCTGCCCAGCCCGAGGAGTTGCCCGAAGCTTGCAGGTGAGCCAATGGCTTCTGTCGCGTTTTTCACCTTTCGAAAAGAAAAATTCATGAACAAGTTCACAAAAGTGAATCGACAAAGATAGTTTGCAAGTAGTTCGTATAGGTGCAAAGTAAACAGTTTTCACTGTATGATACTTGATAGCCTTTTCTATTTTCTGCAACAAATCAAGGGCTGAATAGCAAGTGTATGAAACTTGAGTTATTCACGTGCTTTTCGATTGAATTGGTCAGAATAGGTGTTGAACAATCAGAAATGACCAGACCGTGGGTGTCACAAAGCATTCAGATGATGACTTCCTCCCAATTCTCCTCCAAGATCAACTGGAGGACTTCAAGTGCTTCATGAGAAACAGTGGATCGACGTTCCTCCAATAACTGGAGCACTAGTGATCAGCGTCGGAGATCTTTAGCAGTTAAGTAGCTTTGGCAAGACATCATTGCTCATCTCCAAACTTTTCTCAAATCGTGTTTTGATCGTTTGAAACAGTGCGATCCTCTTGTCGCCCTTATTACTGTGCTTTGCTGCATGCTAAGTTAGTTGAAGAGCTCTTGAGAATTCAGGAATTAAATTACCATGGCATCTTCCCCGTGGCAATAACATCACGTCTTATACAATGTGTTTGCCTTTCCCAAATGACTTCTGCATCAAGTATTCTAACAGAACTATTTGACTTTTCCAAACTTGATTCTAAATTCGTTAGATCATGCTAGCCTCATATTGACAGGTTCAAAATTGTCTGAATGAGACATATGTACGTTGAAAACAATGTTTTCTAACAGGAGCGGCAATGTCGGATCTAGATATTCTGCAGTTTTTGTATTTATCAACATTAAGATTGCAATCATTGTAGTACATAAAATTTATGTTCCTTCATTTTTGACCTCAGAACTGACAGACCGAGCAGCGCTTCACTAATCGTTTCATTCGCAGCTCAAAACAAACGACCGGTTTAAGAGAGTCAGTGGCGTGCTTCTTCAGCGACACTCTTGGTCATCTTCACGGCTGTATGGACCCATCAAGGAATTAATATCAGCAGACAACCCACCAATCTACAAGGAGGGCTACGCTTCCAAACTACATTGCCCATTACATTTCCTGATTTCTAGCTGTAGACCTAGACCCTGTAAATTTATTAACGTGGTCTTATTGATGTCTGTATTTGAAGATAAAAGTCTGTTCAACACCGACCACCGCCGACCACTACCGCCCACTGCAGGGCAGCGATCTGAGGGGGTCGCCATCTCTAGCTACCGGAGAAAAAGGAAAAAAAAAAAATAAAATAAAAATACTTTTCTAAAAAATAACTAATAATTTGTTAATAATAAATATTATTTTAAAAAATTAAAAAAATTAAATTGCATGAAATTGTTTTAGTATATCATTTTTCAAGATAAATTATAATAAATAAATATTTTATAATTTGATTAAATATAGAAGTATTTAAGTAATACCGGTTGGGTCGGGTATAGATCGTTAAATTTATATTGCATGAAAATGAGTCAAACGGACTAAATGGGTCAATATGGTTGTATCATATTTGACCCGACCCAAATCCGATCTGACTTGACCCGACCCGACCCGACCCATTTATTTGAGACCTCCTTTACAAACACTAGTCTACATCGAGAAAATTTGTGCTTCCCGGAACATTTCTGTTTCGTTCAGCTTCGAATTCCACTTTGTATATTGGCGGCTAGGATAAAAGGTGGAATTGTTGCCGGCCTCCAACTCGCTCAACCACAATAACCAAAATCCACCGCAAGGCAAAAGTCTATATACTATTTCTAGATTTTCAATGAACAGTTGATTTCCATTAAGATGGACATATCTTGAAACCCAATGGATCGAATCGAGTCAGCATTGCATTAAGATGATGCAGGTTTTGTTGCAAGGGCTAAGACGATTTGAAGATCGTCCTGTCATCTATCGATGGACAACTCTGTCCTAACAGATTTTTTTAATTTCCATAAAATGCAGAATTAAAGACCATTATTTAAACATCATTGTCATTTTTCTCAGCAAGTGGAAGCTCAAAAGCTATGACTTTCTCCTTCCATTTTTATGAAACTAATAATGCTAACTTCGAAAGGAACCTCCCAATGTGATACTGTTCTCCTCTCTCCATCTTTCAGCTACAAAGAGGCTGCTCATATCATGCATTGCAATGTCTCCATAACATCATAATCCAAACTCATCTCCAACAAATTTACATTCACAGTGAAATTGAATTGCAGTTGAGAAAAACAGAGAGAGAGGAACATACCTACTATCGATTTGGCCTCTGACCCCAGCGAGCAGAGCTACAACAAAGCAAGCCACGACTTGAAAACCGGCGCTGTCCACGCTGGAATCACCGAAATCCCCAGAATCTTAATCCAACCGGACAAGACATTCAAAGAAAGCTCTCCGAATTGAACAGTGGAATAGAGAATCACAGAGTCCCGATCGCCGACCTCGGCTGAATCGATTGTGACCTGGCCAAGAGGAAGGAGGCAATCATAGATGTGACGCGCGTCAGAGACGATGGGGTTCTTCCAGGTGGAATACGGAGTTCCGGCGGCTGTCATGGAGAGATGAAGGAGGGGGTAAGGAGATTCTACGAGCAAGACGATGAGGCAAAGGTCTTCCACACGCACGGCGAAACTAGGAAGTGGTGTACAGCAATTTCTTCTACTGCATGGCGCCGAGCCCACCGTCGCCAGAGGAGCTGCCGGAAGTTTGCACGTGTGTGAGCATATGTTCAGCGAGGCCTTCGGTAGCAGAGGCAACGACGGCAGTTTTACCTGCAACGATCAACTTTTGTCAAGTATATTTTTATTTTATATGAACCGATTAATTTAATCTGAAAAAGTAATCAATGGAGCTAATAATTCATAAGTGGATTACTGCCTGCGACGGTAACCTTTGTTATGTACATATTTTACTGCTATATGAACCGATATATCTAATCTGAAAGACCTAAAAAAAAATCAATGGAGGTAAGTATAAATCATAAGTGGATACATGTATAATTTTTTCATAATTCTCTTAAACTAAAATGAAATATAAATGTCGACGAGAAAGTTCTAAGCGACTTGTGTTTCTAATGAATGTGAGAATACAAGGACAATTGGCTAAACACTTTCTTGATAAATATGTACTGCAAATTGAAATGAGTTAATAAAGAATGCAAATAGTTGAAAGGAACACTTGGTAGGTGATAGTCTTTTCTCGTACCTGCTATGCTAATGGTTGCGATTCATCCTCCCAAACAATGACCGGAATGTGCGCAATGTTTGGCCAATCTTCACGCCCATATGATAGGCACCTCTCTTTCAAAGCGGGACAAACGAAAGATCCTCAATTCCTTCAAGCGTGTAAGGTTGTGCATCTCAAATGGCAAATTCTCTAATCTTGGACAGTCAGATAATAAAAGCTTTTCGAGCGAAGATAAATTTTCAATCATTTTGGCAAACTCTCCATATATGGACAGTCAGAAATCTCGAGAGATTGTAGAGTCGTGAGATGTTGAACCCCCTCAGGTAATGCCATCTCAAGCGGAATATATGAGATTTTAAGAACACGAAGGTTCATGAGGAGTGGCCATTGGGTGTCATGCTGGTCTTCTCACACGATAAATCGAGTCCTTCACACCTGTCAACGTGGAGTTCCTGGAGTGAGGAAAGGTGGCGTATGCCACGAGAGAAGCTCCTTATGTTGCAATGGCCAAGGCTCATGAATTCAAGATTATTAGCCGATCGGAGTAGAGTCTCGAGCATCGGGGACTCCACATTCCTTCCGATAAGATATAGACGCTTTAGTTTGAGAAAGGGTGAATGTGAATCCCACTGCGGCTTCTGACGGCCAATTTGGATCGGGCATTATTTCCAACATTTTCGCGTTACATATGGTCAAGTGCTCCACCTGGGGGAATGGTGGCACGAGATTCAAGTGGGGACAGACCTGTATTTTCACGGACCGAAGTTTTGGGAAGAATGACGGTGCACTGTCTGACCGATGCTTTTGATATGCTCTCATTACTTGCCTTCTTTCCCACCATCCTTTCAGGTAGCAGCAGTGGAAGAGGGACAGTCTCTCAAGAGATGGGAAAAGGGCCGTGCAGTCTTAGATTGCTCCGGGTCACTTGTCTGTTGAGGAACTCCAGTGCATCCAACCTCGCGAGAATCAACGTCCTCAGGGAAGGGAGTTCACTTAGGGGTGGTAGTGGCTCAGTGAGTTACACCCACTAATAAAGAGGTACCTAAGGTTGACCAATTTCCTTAAATCTCTAGGAAATGTTTTGAGGTTGCAACATTCCGAGAGTTGAAGGCCTGCAAGTTCACCAAATCCGTGATTGAATTTGGCAAACTATGGAGAGATTGGTTTGCAGAAATTCTAAGAAACCTTAAGTGCTTCAACTTTCCAAAGGAGGAAGGAGGGAGAGGAATGTCTGTATTGACCAAAACCAATGCTCGGCAATTCCTCAACCTGGAGAAAAATTTGTCGAGCACAATGATTCCTCTCCGAGTCCATCACTTTTCAAATAGAGAAACGTCCGCAATTTGGAAGTTTTTGAGGAGGGACATCATTTTCTCTTCAGAGAAAATCTTTGAAAAAAACGAAGCATGTCGAATCTCTCCATCATAATCGCCTCCCTCAAAATTAACAATTTTGCATTCACCTCTAGCAACTTTTTGGGCAAGATCGTGCATGAGATCATGCATCTTGAAAGTTAGGATCTCGCCATGGTCGCCTTTTCTTTCAACATCAAGGAATGACCTACGCAATCGTTCTGTCAAGTATATGTTAGCGACCTCTTCAAGGTTATCCTTCCTCCTGTCTGACTCAATAAAGCCTTGTGCCACCCAAAGATGTATCATCATCTCTTTATCGTAGACATAGTCTTTTGGAAACAATGAGCAATATGCAAAACAATGTTTCAAGCATGACCGGAGATGATCGTAACTGAACTTGAGGACTTTCCATTATTCCATCATTAGCCTCATCAATATTCGGTATCTCTAGAAGTTCACGCCCCTGGTAACGGAGCCATTCATCTTTCTTTTTGCCGTAGAAAAGGCCTCCTATAGTTCTAATGGCAAGGGGAACCCCAGCGCATTTTTTAACTAAATCTCGACCATCTTCTCCCGCTCCGGGTCTAATGATTCTTCCCCCTCTTCAAAAGCACTTTTCTCAAATAAGTTCCACGACTCATCTTCATATAAGCCACGTAGAACATAAATATCTGACTTCGCATTCGTGACCTTCGCAACTTCATGGCTGCGAGTGGTTACAAGTATCTTGCTTCCCGGTTCACCTCCCTCCAGCCATTCTCCAAGCTTCGACCATTCATGCCGATCTTCATTCCACAAGTCATCCAAAACAAGCAAGTATTTCTTCCTATCTAGAGTCTCACGAAGAAGCCTCGGCAAGTCGACATCATCATGCCCTTGACAGTCAACTTTTGCAGATTTAAGAATATCTTTGATAATCGAATTCACATCAAAGACATCAGATACGCACACCCACATCTTAAGCTCAAAGTGTTGTCGCACCTCCCCATCGTTGAACACTAGTCGTGCAAGTGCGGTTTTTCCAAGACCTCCTTTACCGACGATGGCAAGAAACGACACACTCTTGTTAGAGGAGGAATTCAGCAAGAGTTGTTTGATTTTTTTTTGTCCTCTTCCCTACCAATTATTTTTTCATCAGGCGAGGGAAGTTCAGGTTTCTACTCTCTCCCAATGGCCACTGTTTCCTCCGGATGCCGCTCTAATTTTAGTAACTTACTATCTTTTTCAATCTCATCCAGTGTCTTCCTAAGTTCCTGAATCTTTTTAGCCACTTTGAGGTGGTGTGCGAGCTGATTCGATTTAGAGAAGAAAACGTGTACCGCTTTCGGCATCTTGTTGCCGGGAGCGACAGGAGCGACCTTCCACCTGAGATCTTCAGTCGCGACATCGTCGAGCAAGTCCTGTGCGTCGTACAGCACGTCCTTGAGCCTCCCGAGCCAGAGCTTGACCTGCTCCTTGTCCCATTGCTGCTTCTCGGCATCCAAAAGCACAGCTTGGATGCCCTTGACGGTGCCCTTAAGGCTTCGGAGCTTATCCTTAGTGCCGCAGAGCGATAGGATCTTAGAGCCTCCAGGTTTGGCAATTTCAGTTGCGAGGCTTTTCAGTATGTGAGTGGCAATGCTAAAGAGCGCTGCTTCCGCCATTTCCAAAAGGCAGAAGCAGGGGTTAAGGAGTGTTTGAGAATGCTTTTATTGGGAGACAATGGTTTGGTGGTGCCTCCTGATCAACTTCAGCACGAATATAAGCAAAGGCCAACGGCATCTCCATGTTACTTCATGCTCAGTGGCTCCATTATGACAACGGAGAAAATTCGCGTGGGTCCAGAAAAAAGAGAGTAAAGAAAGAGAGAGGAAAGACCAAAAGCCTATTGGGTCACGAGAGGTTGCTGATAAAATACTATCTAGTAGTGATATCGACTAGGAGTTTCTAGTAGACGTACTCGGGACGACGAGCTATCGAGTAATTAGATTCTTACCGCCGCAATCGGCTGTCGAACTCCATAAGAAGTCTGGTCAGATAACTTTGTGAATTAATCTATTATCAAAATATTTGATAACTCTTTTATTTTGCTTTTGGAATCAACGTACAGACACACAGCTGTCCATGAAATGCTGGAATCAACGTGCAGGCACATGCTGCAGTTATTAAAAGCAAAGCCACTTGCCCCGTTTGACTAGAAATCACGACCCTCTTGGGTGGCAATTTCCCGGCACGCGCCGTTCTGTCAGAATACCCCCACAATAGTCTTTCAAAACTAGAGACATATCAGACTTTGACCTAAAAACTTCCATGGATTGCACTTCAAATTAATAGCGAGAATCAACCGAGTTAAGACAGGCTACAACTTAATTTAAACAAGTAAAGCTCATCACTAAGAAGCTGCAAGTTCGAATGATGGACATAAATGTTAGTGAGTTAGCGAGTGTTCAAATCCACTATTTGAGAGACCATGACAAGGTCTGACTTGGGGATAGTATCAACATTAGTTAACGAGTTTCCTTACCATGGAAACATGGCATGTCTCTCTTTGAACAAGCTTTTCTTTGTGTCCTCGAGATGCTGTAATTTAAGAAGGCACGTCCTCTTGGAAAATGCAATGTTTGCCTTTAACCCCGTAACTATTGGCCGAGTAAAGGGGATGTTGGCGAATATGTTCTGCATATTTTATTTAAAACCAACAGAATTTCTTATACCAAACAGCTCCCAGTCTCCATCAGGCAGGAAAGGAAATGAGCATGTTCAACTCGCCAGATACACAGTCTCGGTCAAAATTCATTTCTTACAGCAAAAAAATAGTGAGAAGATGTTATGAGACAATACTAGTCTTACCGCTCCACCTTTCCATGACACAAAAGTAGGGTGCGTTCTTGATTGCAAAACCTGATTAAGACAACAACTCAGTTTGCTCAATCCAAAAGTGCACAAATTTAGTCCGATTGGAATTTTCACCTCACAAGCATTGTCATTAACCTTTATGACGAACTCTTCAAAGCAATGACATGGAATGGTGACAAACTCAAAGTCATGAGATACAAATGATATGTCCAGAAAAACCCAAGCCTCTATAACCTTTGAATAAGACATGTTCTAAGAAATTTAGATAACTACAACCGAGAAGCATAGATAGAATGTAGTGCTTTGTTCCAGCAATAAAAAAAAAAATCCACAAATCGACCTATTTAACATGTAAACATCGTGCTAATTTATGCCGCTTATCATGTGGTTGCCAATAAAATGAAAAAAGCTGCATGACCAGCTAATCTCCACAACTAAATATAGCAAAGAAGTACTTAACATGACAGCGACAAGGCAAAGAAAGAGTGTACTGACCTCAACTGTATCAATTGCTTCATTTGAAGGAATTGCATGCCATACTCTGTAACAACAGAATCAATGAGTAATGAGAACCAATTTAGGCTTCGGAATTTCTATTGAAAATGTCCTTTAGAAAAAAAAAAATACTGGACAATGACACCAGAGTCCATGATGGGCACTGAGACACATTATTATTGACCCAAGGTACGGACTTTTAAGTCCTCCAAACAAAAATCCTTCTATTTAAATGGAAGAGACCATAGAAAACAAAAGAAAACACCATTCTCTGTTTTTTCTTTTCTTGTTTGTTGGGGGGGCTTGGGATGTAAATAAACACGAGCTGACATTGCAAATCCTAAGATGATGGTAGCTGATAGATAGAAAAGTTCAACTATAGGGCACCAAAGGGGTGCAAACCCATTTTCAAAAAGAGCCCACAAAACTAAAGCCATATACGAAATAGCCGTCAAAACCACAAGGGCGCTCAAATACAGGATAAACAATCAACAGTATAAAAGATATTAACATAGAAGAATAACTTAGGGTTTTGAATATCATGAGCTCATAAGTCCGAAATATACATGTAAATAGCTCATGGTCTATATTAATGCGATCCTTCTCTAAACATTTGCCAGAAAAAAGGCCAATATCTTGATTTAAGGAGGGATTACTCCAGCAGATTTCGGTAAACAAATTCATTGATTTTATTTCAGCATAGACAAAGCTCTTTACACCTTTATACAGAGTCAAACATGAAATCCTGTCACCGCGCCAGAATACTCACAAAGCCACGATTCTGCAAATGTTTAAGTATAAGTAAAACTAACCTATCTTCCACAGCAGGAATGAGACCATCAGTCAGAGCTACAGAGCTACCCACCGATCTAAATCACGAGATTGAGTCATTTTTCCTAGTCAATATATAGCAATTCAAAGAAACATCTCACTGTGTGCACGAGACTCACCAGTTGTATGCTACAGAACAGTTTTCTCTTGAGATCGATACGCCCTGTCAAAGCAATATAAAAATTATGATTTTCATAAGACATGACATTCTGCAAGCAGAGTTCAAGAAATTGGTAAGGACCTACCAGTTGAAAGAATACTACTAGTGATTGCTTCAGCAAGGCCAACCTTCTCTTCCTTCTTAGGTTTTGTTTGAAATATCGGATAGCTGTCCCACATTGGCAATCCAATGTTAAAACCAGGATAGAGACTATCCGCCATGTCTGGTCGTCTGGGATAATCAAAATGCCATGTTTCTTCTAGCATATCCTCGTAATCATTAAACCTTGTAAAACAATCACAGTGGTAGAGAAGTTTTATCATGATTAAACTTGCTCTGAAAAGTTTTTTGAACATAACAATTTCACTCACCAAGAACGAGGTGGTGGAGGATATACATCTGGAACCAAAAGCGTCGGATAAAACAAACCCATAGGAGGTACCTAATTAGGAAAGAACCATTAGTCCATCTCTAAACAGCTAAACATCTAGCAAGCAAAGTAATATAGAGATGAGAATTCATTTTGGGAAATATACATTGAGAGCAGTAAGCCTCGCCTATGAGACAGCTGCTATCATCATATGGAACATCAACCTCCCCCTCCTGTAAGCATGAAACTTAGTTTGTCTGAAAGAGAGCATGCAACACATGTTTCTGCATATACAGCGATACATATATGGTTCGTAAACTCAATAAATCCCCATTCTCACATGGGGTTTCTACCATTATAACTGGAGCATAGTTATAAGTTTTTAGTGCTCATGAGCATAAGAATTTTATGAACACTGAATCTTAATTCCCAAATCAGACTCACTTGGATGTAACAGTAGGATTCTTTCAGTTTGTTTAGCATCAACATGTCTATAGGCTTGGTCAACATGTCTGTGCGAACTTGAGGCCAAGTTTGATGATGCCTCTGGGTCCATACGAGGCATCTGGATATATCCTGAAACCACATTACTCATCAATATCATAACCATTGATGTTCAAGAATGAAGCAAGAAAGTAGACATATGGGATACATAATAAAAACCTGCGCGCTGAATTAAGTTATCTCAAGATAAAGTAGAAATTTTTTTATCAAAAGCTCTCTATATCTAGAGTGAAGCCAAATATTATAGCCAGACCTCACATACTACAAGCAAATGTATGTAAGGTGGTGAGGCAAATCAACTTTAAACATTCTGCATACGATGGTAGCTAGGCTAATCCAGATATACTGTAGTAAGCCCAGAACTATGACGAATATTAAGCAGCACCACTCCACCCAATGGTAATGTCTTCTCGGAGGTGGGTAGAGCCACTCCATCCTGACATTTAAAAAAGACAATTCCTTCATTAAGTGAGTGGAACATAATATATCATAGTTTTTAAGTCATCAGCAGATATAAAGTCCAGGCAGAATGGGTAAAAATTTAATTTGTTTCATTTTGTTCATACAATATTGGCACACATGAGGGTTATTTGTTTACCAGAAGAATGTTAATCAGACATATGAAACGCAGCATTAATGGTCTAGAAAAGGAGAGTGCCATAGGCACAATACGAACCTAAACAGAATTTCTCAGTCATTGTGATTCAGTTTTCATCCATTAATTTGGAGGTGACACTATCATTAACAAAATGAGAGATGGTGGAACAAGAAATTTCTAGGGAAGAGGAAAAATAAGCATGGAGGCAGGAGCAACAATCTCACTACTGGCATTGGTGACAACAAGTCAAGAATGATGTTGAAAGTGGAAACTGCACTGTCTTTCATCATAATTACTGGGCAATCTGGATTTCACAAATAATTATTCTGGGCACAGGCCACGCACAGACAAAAATGAGGATAGCTCATTTTCTTTTCCTTTGATTTATGAAAGGATGTTATATCTAAGGTCAATCTATGTCAAAATTACTTGTGAGTTTGATCTGTATTACCAAAAGCAAGACTTGTACTCCAATGGAGGTAAAAAGTAAAAGAACCACAAGTACCTCAATGCATATGACTGATGTCACCTGAGCTCCAATATTTACAATGCACGCAGTTGACAAACCGTTCCCAAAAGCTGCAGCAAGACCTTCCTGAGAAATCAGTTCAGGTCAATATAATATCTATAGTCTACTAATGGAGAAAACAGTGGGAAATGTATAGCCACCTAAATATTGGTCCAGGACACTGATTACATCATGATAATACACAATTTGGAGCATGAAGAGCACAGAAGAGCATGCGTTTGGAAAAAGTTATTGCCATGCAAAGTAAACCAGCTGTAAATAATCTGATAACGCAGCTAGAAAACATGCACGTCCATAAAAATTATAACAATTTTATGATACTGGGGAATTACTGTCATCGGAACAGGAAAACATGCTAAGATCACATACTGTTTTATGATTTAACTATTTTATCATACAGTATCTTTCACAGCTATAAATGGAATAAATTTCCGCAGGTCATCGGAGGCAGAAAGGTTCCCAACCTGGTGTACCACAGCTGAGCTAAATTGCAGGTCCCGCAACACTATAGAAAGCACTTCCTTAATTTCTGCTTGAAACCAGAGAAATCAGAAAATTCAATTTGGAATCTGCTTGGCAAAGAAAAAAACAGAAAAACAACCAAGAACCCATTCTCTAGATTCTGGATACATGTATTCAATGGAAAAAGATAAACTTACAAGAAAACAACACAAGCTGGTTGGAAAGGCATATAACTAAGGACAAAGAATCCACTGAAGAATCTAGTAAATACCTCTTCCATCAGCAACATGTCTAAGCTTACAGAATTTCACCCCAATAAATGGGATAACGCAGAACTCTTTAACTACTTAAGCTAAACCACATTCTCAACCCTAATGAACTACGACAACAGAAATCCTTGCATAGCATGGACGATTGAAGGGAGCAGGAGCACTTATAGAGTGGAAGTTGATCAGAGAAGGATAGCTCATCCACCATAATCTATTGAGTATAAAGTAGTCTATCTCCTTCAGGCATGGTGGTTCAAGTGTAAAATCACTCATGAAACAGTTATTGCCCGATTCTTTTAAGGCTTGTAGCAAGCCAGCACAATTTTGAGATTTTTGCATACTGGTCACTACAGCACCTGATGGACATCCGAATATCATTTGGAATGCTTAAGATTGGGAATTGAGACACTGTGGTATTTCTTCATTCTTCGTTACAATCTTGAGGGTGTGAATCGCAATGAAGATAAGGATCATTTGGTCTTGGTCCATTACCAGGTATTTGCGATCAAACCATACACTAATCTGTCATTTGAGACAAATTTGAGTGAGGAGGCTGATTTCCCATGAAGGCGGATATAGTAAAGGAAGTTCTCCAAAAGTAGCTTTCTTTCCCTAAACAAGAAGGCAGTCTTGAATAGCATTTTGACAATCAGTACATGCAGAACGGCTTTAATTCTGGTTTAGGTGTTTTCTTTGTAAATTATGCCCTGGAGATGGTTAAATCACTACTAAGACACACCCCAAAGGCACGGCATTTCTGGAACACTGCTTTCGCACTGTTGGCGCTTTTCTTGGCTGAGTTTCTATAGTAAGAACAAGGTCGTTAGGATCAAAATCCTAATTATGAACGATGAAGGTCTCTAAGGGATCGAATCATAATATCAGGCTGTAAATCGTAAGATCCTAAAATTACACCAACAATACAAAAATCTTGAATAGTTGTGTGAATTTAATAATTATGAACTTGGGAGAGAATAATTCTCCAAATGGTGTGAATTTACAGTATATACTTCTTCCACAAGAATAATCTATAATTCTATCAAATAGATATTAGGACATACATATTTCAAGGTTGAAGTATGTCAAGATTGGATCAGTGGGATAAGTAGGATCGCGTTGATCGTATGACTTTTACCTTACAATCAGGACCATGTAAAGATCCTAACTAATTCAGGCCCTACTTAAGATTTGGATCATTTCCTAAGTTTCAAATAAGATCTTACAGTCCGGATCAGATCCTAACAGCCCATGGTCAAGAATGAGCTCTGGGCATGGATAAGAATGCATGTTAGCAAAAGCAAGGAGAAGAAGAGATTGAAGGATTCCATTCAATTCCCGCAGCAGTATTATTGCCGATTTAAAGAGAGATATGTTAGTAGCTTATAGGAGAGGCAAATGAGGCATTTACTTCAAAACTTATCATTGACTTTTGCAGAGGTCTTTTATTGAGAATCATTTTAACAGGGGTGGCAATGCTCCAAA
>JAGVVM010020140.1:0-26880 GCA_019149425.1 Psidium friedrichsthalianum
AACGGGCCGACCCGGCGAATCAAGGTGCTGGGGTGGCACGGGATCATGATCGGGGCAGCGAACGGCGACATACCGTCGCTGGCCTCCGATCCCAACGCAACTGTTCAGTAGGCCGGCTCCAATCCTCCTCCCATTTTATCCCGCCAGCAACGTTACCCTCGTCGCGGTGGGCAGTGAGCTGAATCTCACAGCTCTCTTGGCAGTTCAATCTCTTCTTCTGAAACAAGGATATCGAAGCGTAACCCTTAAATTCCAAGATTCACAGGCTCGAGAAGAGATAACCCAAGACGTTTCGAAATGGGTTGAAGTCATGATGCGAAATTCATATAGCTTAAGTTCGCTTCCGTCATGAACTCAAACACGATCTTCTATGCAGCTAAACGGCGTAAAGGCCTTTGCTTTTTCATCTGGCCTGTTGGTGGGTCCGAATGATGGGATGTATGAGGCTACTTCTTTTTCTCTTTTCGATGGAGCTGACATCAAGAAAAGACTGAATGAATGCATTGCAAGTGTTGATGTCCAACGACGAGAGCTTGATGTCGCAGCTCCTGCCGACGATGCAGAACATGCAGAGGGCCATCACCGTCGCTGGGCTGGACGGCAAGGTACGGGTGTCGTCGGTGCACGCCATGTCGCTGCTGAGCGAGTCCACCAGTCGTCGGGCCGACCCGGCCCCAAGAGATGGGAATATGTAATTGGGCATTGGGCCGGGGCCGAATTAGGTACTATTTATTTTCAGGCCGGGTCGGGCCTATATGATATCCCGCCCGTTGACACCCACCCCTAATTCTAACATGTAACAATAGATTTCCAGGCATAAAAGGTATATTCTTTTGTCATTTTTGGTTTTTGCAAAAAGATATTTTGATACAAATGAACTCTGAAATCACAAGTTACTATTTGCAATGTGTCGAGGATGCAGGTCGACAACTTGTATACTTAATTTTATGAGCTATGACTATATTGTGCTAATGTTAGTGTACAATTGTAGCATTGAATTTAGGCGGGTGTATAGTTATAGAGAGCTATGGCGAATGACCCGTTCTCAGGTGTTAAGAGCCTCCTGACGGTCCAAGCCAAAAAAGAGTCTCCCAGCGGCAAATGTGACGGACCAATTAGCAAACGCGGCGACAATCACCAAGTCATTGGTTGTGCGTTTATCAGTCACCTCAAGATTTGTTCAGGAAGTTTATTTTATTTTATTTGTTTTATTTTGGGTCGGAGTTCAGGAAGCTTTTTCAGGAAAGTTGAGAGTGCGTAATGATGGATACACGCCGACTTTTTCTCACGGGATAGAAATCTTTGCTTGAAGTGGTTCGTGCCCTTGTGGTCCAGGTGACCAGTTTGGTTGCCTTATTCAATTTTCACCCCACTAGTTGATCCTCAGCTTTTCTCAGCATTGCCTGTTTTCTTTCCTCGTTGAAACCGACAGCGCCACCACATGGCTTTTTTTTTTTTGGTGGTAAATTTAGAAAAAAAAAAAATCAAACCACCGATTGGTGTCGTCTTCTTCCACATGCTTCTCCCTTAAAATTTTTCATTCATTTATTATTATTATTATTATTTTTTGATAACCAAGTGTCCGCGTGGCCAGCGAGCTTGTGCTCAAACCAGCGGTGAAGCACGACTAGTCCTCCCCGCAGACCCCACAACCACGGGCCCCCAGTTAAGTCACCTAGCGCCGAGAAGTTTTGAATCCAGGACTTCATTCATTTATTTTATAAGTGATACAAGCAATTATTTTTCAAAAATTTCAAATCTTGAATTTTCCGCAAAATAAACGCACCTTAAATGATTCGAAACCCAGGCTAGTTCATTGTAAGTCACCTAAAACTTTGTATATTCCATTAAGAGTGCATTTATTTTACTGAAAATTTCATGAGGAAGGAAAATATTTTCCATGAAAATCATTTTTCTTGTTTTCATTTGTTTGGGGATTTAGAGAAAATGATTTCCTTCTTGCTAGAAGGGGAAGTTGTTTTCTCAAAATCTAAGCTGTTGCTTTCAGTCCATAGGAAATACCTTCTGCAGATCGATTAACTTTTTTCCTTCAAATAAATGGACCCTAAGTTGTAATACATGCTGCCAAACTTCCTTGGAGAAAGTACGAAGGAAACCACATGAGGCCTCAATTCAGAACTCTCATTACACGCATGAGACAACATAATCAGTATTGACAATACCCGATGTGCCCATCCTACCTTCAATACTTTGATTTGGGAAATGCAACCGCATAAGCTGCTTGAATATCAAAGATATGCTCAGAGATTGCTGCAGGACAACTCCATTTTCGTCCATCAATCTCGTCATGGAAACTCCAAACCTGAAAGATATGTCACTCGAGCTGGATATTTGTCTCCAAGAACACCATGAGATGTATCTGCCCGATTACCTTTCGCATTTTTAACATGTGGCATCAACAAGCTTCTAAGCTGAGTAATTTCTCCAAACAAATATGTTGTCAGCTTTTGCTTCGACGGCCATGAACATGAATATAGGATCTGGTTAGTTTTCGAACCCAAGAGAGACTGACTTCATCAACGCATACCACATTGGACTGCGCACCGTGCTCTGCCGGATAATTTGCCCTTTTTTTTATTAAAAAATTAAAAATGAATTTTATTTTGAAATAGTAAAAACAATATTCAATTAAACACTCAGAATGTTTCTTAAAAGTTAGGGCACTTAAATGATTGATTGAATAGTTATGACATTCAATCAACGCAGTATGAAAATTATGACACTCTAGTAATCGATGAAAAGTTATTATACTAAAGTGAGCACCATACGAAAGATATGACATTTACAATACATTTTGGGCGTGCTTTTTCCACTTTTCCTTTGGCTTTGACACTCTTTATTCTAATGCTTTGACATTATCATCCCTTGTATGATACGCCACTTAATTTACAATTCGGCAAAAATGATCCTTTATTTTATTTGATCAACTCTTTTACTTGGTTTTTTGTTTCTTCCCTTGCGGGTCCTTTTCCTTCTTCTTCTTCCCATGCCTTTGACGTTCTAAGCTCTTACAATATCATTGTTGTCTCTCTGCTTTTCTCTCTTGTCAGCCATTATCTTCTTTCCACAACTTCCTACTCCTCAAGTCACAGGGCAGTGAGAAGGTGAATATAAATGATGCCAAACCGATCATTCTTCACAATTTCGGTGGCATTAGTATTGAGCTCACTGTTGACCTCCCCAATGAGCCCCTTTTCTCAGCCGCCCCACACCTTCTTCTTGCATTGTGGAAGGTAACATTGAGAAGCATTGCTTCTCTCTTTCCTTTTTTAGATTTTTATCTAGTCTTCTTGAATGTGAGTACAAAAAAAAAAAAAAAGGTGTTTCCAAGTCTAAGGCAATTGCGAGCTGTGTGCTTTTTTCGGATGCCCTCTATTTTTATATGTTAGATTTTGGTGTGAGATTTGGCTCCCATAATTTTGCTGCAATAACGTACTCTAGCCAATGTGCTTGTTTGGCTGGTTCAGATGTCATATGAACAAAAGCTTCAGGAGCTGCAATTGTTTTAGAAATCTATGAGCTGCATTTAAAATAGTCCAGTTCTATTCAGATCTCTTTAGTACTAATAAAGGGACCTTTTTTGAGTTCATGTCAAAGCATTTAAAAGCATATGAATATGTAAGGACTAAGAACACTTGACAAAACCTTGATCTTCCGAGTGGGATGCTTCCAAGGTTTGCCAATGAATGTTTACCTTGTCTTCGTAAATTCGATCTTATTAATGTGCATATGAGCCAACTGTGGGATTTTGTAAGATTGTAAAGTTGAAATTCATAAAAGCAATACAACATTCTAGATCAAGAAAATTGCCGAAAGAATTTTATTGAACACGAAACGAGCAAAAGAATCATGTGTAACTGAAGATACAAGCTCTAAGAAAAAGAAGGAAAGCGGGACCTACAAAGAGGGAAAAAAAAAAGAAACAAAATAACACAAAGTTGACAAAACAAAACAATGAGATCATTTTTGTAGAATTATAACAAGAGTAGTGGGTCACACAAGGGGTAATATCATCAAAACATTAAAAGGAGTGTCAAAGCTAAAAGAAGTAGAAAAGTGCCGCTCTACATTTATTTCCTTGCAAATCTCCTTCGTGTTATGATTGACATTGATCTCAAGCTGGAAATTCCTCCATACATGTTCTTCTTTGTGAAGCCTCCCCACAGTTGCTTGGGCTTTTCGAGGGCAGGGTATCATTTGGGGAAGTGTCTTGGCAAGTACTAGCTTTCAGCGTCCTCCTAATGGACGAGTCAATGTGTCTTGCATAGTCAAATTCAACTGGCTGTGGAGGCAGAGCTGGCATATACACATTGTTATCGCGGTACTCACAGAATGAGTTCCACAACAATTGTAATGTGAAGTCAGGATTGTGTGGGAAAAGACTTGTTAGATGAGTGGGTCGGGTCGGGGTTTGGGTCGGTTCATAAATGTTCCGATATTTAATCAAATATAGTTTGTTTCTTATTAATTTTTTTAAAAAAATATATTGCTAGAACATTGTGGAGAATTTTTTTTAACTTAAGAAATTGAAAAAATAACTCATTTATGACTTAATGCAGCCCATTTATGAGGCACACCATCAAATATGTGTTAAAATATGGGTTATGGGTCTATTTCGTCACATCTATGAGGGAACAATCCTGACACAAATCCGACACAATTGTTATTGTTGTTTTTGTTCTCTATTGTGACATTTAGAACGCGATGAAATCTTTGTAAGGACAAAGGAAATGAATGAAATTATCGAATGGTCTTAGAGACAAAGACCGTTTGAACTTATATGACCGTAAATAACGAAGATGATGAAAAATGAGAGAAATGGGGTTAACTGATTACTGATCAGTAATCGGTAGTGGCCGAACAATCACTTATCTAGACGTATATGGCCGATCAGCTGACCCTACATAATATTTGGGGCCCCATTTTTTGGATTCGGCCTCCAAGGCTGAACCGGGAAAAAATATTTGGGCCAAGGCCAGCCCATTAGAATATTTGTTTTAGGGTAATTACACAACAATGAATTTTTTTGCCGTTTTATATACAAGTGCGTTAGCTTCTTCTTCTTTTTTCCACCTTTCCAAGAGAGAACTTTCAAATAGAGCTGAATGGGGTGACTTGCTTACTCAACAAAGAATGATGCACATTGCTATATAGGAGTGCCGACTCAATTTAAGATGGATTAATCCTCTTCCATGCTCAATTGTCAGTCCACACTATACAATGCCATCGCTATCGCTTGTTAACGCTATGAGGCTAACATCATGCCATTGTCGTCGCCACCACACTGGGGTTTGCAACTATCTCTCTCACTATACCCAACTTCCGTGACCTTTGCAACCTTGAATCTGAGGTCACAACCTCTTGATTCAAGGTAACGAGACATTAATTTTGAGATTTACACTTCAGCTAGCCATAGAGACAGACGATAAACAATGAGTTTGCAGGTGGTGGTGGTAGATTGGGTGGTTGGCAGTGGTGGGGATGTAGTATGCTTGTGGCTTGTGGTGGCGGTCACGTTGGCTTGTATGGCTGTTGAAGGGTGGCTATGGTGAAGGTGTTGGCAACGTGATGTTTGGTTGTGGCTCTTTACACAATCTCAGCACAACTTAACTCAATTTATAGAACCAAATTAAGACACTCAAAAAGTTTCAATTCGACTTGGATTTGTTTACAAGAAACTCAAGGACGAGAATTTATATTGTTCCCGCGATTCAGTTCAAATTTTGTGATTCTTGCTGAACAAATTCCTCTTACACCTATGCTAGGATCATGGGATTCGGATTGGGATTCATTCTTAGCACACAATCCAAAAATTGATCGTCATCTTTTTACAACGGGGGATTGGGAAGCTGCTAAAATTCGATCTGCTTGCACCATTACGATCATCCCCCTCATTTCAAATATTTATGCTATGAATCTATTTTATCACAAATGAATGTAATCATACACATAAGATAAGGTGGATCTCGTGCAAGATCCATCTTTTCAACGGTTGAAATTCAGCGAATCGAGTTTAGACATGTGGTATTATTACTATTGAATTCCTGAAATGATTGATTGTATGCATTAAGAAGTGTTATAGTTATCTATCTAGAAAATTATTCAGCAAATTTAGTGCATCAATAGCATTGAATTTGATTCATTAAAAATAGTAAATTTCATGCGAATCTCTTCGACTTCTACGATTCAGATTTATTTATTTGTTTGGTCGAAAGAGAATTTTATTCCAATCAAAAGAGCTTGTGGTGGGTTGGAAACCCAATTCGATGGCAAGTTATTAAGACATGTGGGCCTTAGTAATCCAATCTGCTACAACACTTGCCTTCTCTCATAATGGGCCACAGTTAAATTGGAACATTGGCCTAATTTTTTAGTAATAACCTTGTAATTATTATTCGACCAAAAAAAAAAAATCGTACTTATTAAAAGTGTAGACAACTTCTGATAAAAAAAAGTGCAAATAATTGCCTCAATGTTGGACTTTTGGTAACCTCTTGGCATCAACTGCTCAAGTTCTCCAATTATTGTGTCGATGATCCCACAAATCTCATTAGTGACAAAGCAATGAGACCTTAAAATTTTTTAAAAAATCCTAAGGCATGTTTGAACCGATAGAAAAATCGCAGTAGGGAAATGCATACGCGGACAGAGAGATTGTTAGGTGCTCCCAAAACACCACATAATGATCCATTCGACCAATCTGCTTCATCCTAATATTTTTCTATAAAGGAAAGTCAAATGTTCATAGCACTTGGTATTGAATGATTAAGGAACAAACAGTGGTGGATGAGGTGTTGCCGACTCATTTAATAATATTAGTTCAGACATCATGTACGCTTGCACAACGCAACTTTTCGTAGTAGATGTAATGACTTCAGTCTGTTCTGGCACCGGTCAACAGTTTGCTTTGGTTAAGAATGACATTTTGCTACCACGATGAAGGCACTAGTATATATACAATTTTTATTTAATTTTTGGTAACTTGTACATAGCCCTGAAACTACTCACTTCATGATTGCTGCCATGAGCCATATTTTCCGCTAAGAGTGATTTGACTAAAAATCCTTGATTTTATTCGGCTACAGAACCACTTGAGTTCATGAAAAAGAAACTAGAAAATGATTTATGTCAAGATCCTCAGTATAGTACATGACAAAGTAGTTCAAATGCTATTATAACACAATTCAAATAATATTTGTCTAATTTCTTGTAAATGTTGATATATCCGTGTATTACAATTTTTTATTATCATAGCCCTAAAGCTACTCAATTCCTAGTTGCTATCACGAACCATATTTTTCATTAAGAGTGCTTCAAATAAAAATTCCCAACTTTATTCAGCCATAGAACCATTGGAGTTCACGGAAGAGAAACTAGAAAAAAAAAATTATGTGACGATCCTCTGTTAAATATACCTTTTAGTATATGATCAGATCAAGTAGTTCCACTGCTATTATAACACGGTACAAATAATATTTATCTAATTTCTCGTGAATATTCACATGCCGTATATTCCTAGTTGGGTAACATTGTCTTTGTTCATGCACACATGATCTTCTAGATCCACTATTTCTCACAAGTTTGCTGGTCCGATGGGGTAAAGTAAATCCAAGCCGAAGCACATGGACACACTAATAGAATACTGAACGATGCTTCGCGATGAACAAAAAGATGAGAACGCACGAGTGGCTCTTGATTAAAGAAAGGCTATTGGGTTCGATAACCAAGATCTTTGACCTTCTAACCTACGATATTGGCGCACATGATGCCACCACAGATTTCACAGCATCTGTCATTTTATAATGAAAATTAGAAACCAATAAAAACCATTAATTGATTGACTGTTCAGTCCACATCTTCACTCACAAAGTATGAAAAGAAAAATGAAGAAAAATCACCCACAGACAAGAAATATCATACAACAAAGAATATGACTACTATGATACGTAAGGAAGATGTTTAAATAATCTTTGAGAAATTTGATATGATGGCAAATCTTTTATATTACAATAATAACTCCGTATAATCTTAAAGTTTGAAATGTAATTTCTATATTGTAATTTGTATATATATTATCTAGATAATTATGATGCAATAAAATGGTTATTAATACAAATTAATACCCAAATTTACAAAAGTCATCCTTCACCCGTTTTCTTATCTAAATACTTTTAATGAAATGATCTACAAAAGATTAGAGCAGTATTAATAGTTTTCGTTACGTTTTGGAAAATAACCAAAATTAATCCATCACTTTCCGCGCATAACACGGCCTTATAGCTGGCGCGTGTGCGCACACTTAAAATATGGTGTTGGTCATAGACCGAGTTTATGTTAGTCCTTTTTCCCTGGGAACAAAGTCAGTATTGGTAATGTCCCGTAACCAGGTGGCCCACATAAATAAAGAGGTAGGAACAAATAAAATATTTGGGTTCTCTAAATTTTAGGGCGGCCGATTCCTAAGCAGTTAGGTTACCAACTCGGAATCGAGAACCAAATCGAGCCGAACCGATTCTCATATGGTCCAATAGAATCAGTGGGATCGATCAAGAACACAAGTGCCCCTTCATCATGAGTCTTCTGTACTCACATAGCCTCGAGAAAGGGACGAAAGAGTCTTCCTCGACACCAACATTGGGTAAGAATTTGAGTTGTGGGTGTTGAGGGAGTTGATGTTCGATTCTGGAGGTATAGGTCTGTTGTATCTTGCCATTTCATCTAAGGGGGGTGAATAAGTGATCTTAAATGATTTTGACTAGAAATAGCGGATTTAGATGATCAAGTCAAATATTATGTTTAATTCAGAATCTGCAGCTATGTAGAATATGAATATGAACACTAAGATACAATGTTCTATCATACAGAATAAAAGGAGTTTAGAGATAAATAATATTACACGCGACAATTATAGTGGTTTGGCTTATAGCAAGCCTATGTCCACTCTCCCATTCTAATAGGCGATAGGCTAAATTTTCACTAAATGAATCGATGGAGGTTTACAATAGGTGATGATATTCTCTTGATAGATCACACTATCCTCTCTCCATCACTCTTATAGCCCTCTCAATGATCATACGATAAAGCTCACGAAAGACAAGTGTGTAGAATCTGAAGTACTCTTAAACTTTGAAATTGTTGATTCTCTTCGCACACTGGAAACAATATCATTAATCTCCTTTTATACTCTTCTACCCCAAAATTAGCCATTGGACAGGTTTGGAGAGAGGAAGAAGAGGATAGTCCTTGTGCGGAGCGAGCCATCGTATCAAAATCCTTAACTTTATTCGGCCGGACAACCATTTGAGTTCACGAAAAATAATGTGAGAAAAAAATTGGGTGGCTGTCGTCAGTACAAAATACTTTTTTTAGTATTCATCAAGTAGTTCAATTGCTATTATAACACAGTTCAAATACTATTTATCTAATTTCTCATGAACATTCACATATCGTATTTCCTAATAGGTTAACTTCGCGTTTGTTTATACACATGATTTCCAACATTTCTCACAGGTGCGTCGGTCTCGTTGATCATGTTACTTGAGGTGAAAGCCGTATCACATGTACGCACTTAATGGAATAAAATATATGATACAAGATCAAGACTATAAGAGGAGTAGAGGACACCCAAGTGACTCTTGATTAAAGAAAGATTATTGGGTTAGACACCCAAATTCTTTGAACATCACACCGACGATATTGGTGCACATGGCGACATCACAAATTTCAAAGCGCCCTTCTTTTCATAATGACAAGGAATCAATCAAGTAATTTATTGATTAGTGTCCGGTTCGCGACTATCCAAGTACATCGATTATTACCCACAAATTCACCATATAAGAGTCTACATAAGATAATATACCTTCGCCCCTGATTGAAGGTATATCATGCCACTTAGATTATGTACCTTATGAGCATGCGTTGAATTATTAATTACCAAAGAGGAAATAACTACTCAAAGGTCGGGAACCCCATTTCTCGGAAGCCGTCAAATTTTGTCTTATTGGTGAGTCTTTTATAAAAGCTAACCTTCCGAAAGGCAATATTTCGTTTTCCGTGTAAGAAAAAGAAAAATGAAAGACTAAACAGATGAAAGTCATTCCCTCGAAGCCGGTAAATTAATTAAAAGATTATATTATGTTGACCGGTCAAGTGCCCCAACAATCTGACAATAAATTCATCATCAAACAAAGAAAGACAATCCGAATAACACCATGGCATGTGGTCTTAGGAGAAAATAAGTCCATGTGTTTATACCTATTCGATATCTTGGTCTATACTTAGGCACCATGATTTTCTGAAGTTCTGTTGTTATTAGCACGAATAATTATAGATCTTTTGAGTCATCGTGTGTTCAACAATTATTTAGAAGAAGAAAATTACTCAAAGATTAGAGACACCATTTCGAGGTAGCTAGCAAAGTTTTATTTATTAGGAAGCAATAAGTTGTTTGTCACGGGAATTCACCACTCTAAAGTTGCGATCTACTCTTTGCAACACTTTTGTCGGCCACATGACTTGTTGACCGGTTACGTTTATCAACAATTTAACAATGAATCCAACATCAAACAAAATAAATTTTATGTCAATCAGCCAATCCGAATACTGCCATCATATGCGGTATTCAGTGAAAATAAGTCCATATGTTCACACCTATTAGATATCTTAGTCCATCCTTAAGTAACATTATTTTTTACAGTTCTAATATTATTAATGGATCTAGTATTATTCTTTGTTAGCCTTATCAAAATAAAAAATAAACAAAGTCGCTTGATTTTCTGTCATTGTTGACACTTAATTTTTAATCGTATTTTCTCTTTTAAATTAATAGAAAATTTATAAAAATTTATAAAATTAAAAAATCAACTTTGGGACTTTGGCCAAGCCTAGGGAACCAATTTTGACCAAAAAATAAATTTTCATATTTTCAGTATTTTCTTGCATTTTTATTTTTGAAAATTCATAGAGAATCAAGAAAAAATTGAAAAATTGAAAAATCAACTTTGGAAACCTTGGCCAAGCCTAGGCAATCATTTTTTAACAAAAATAATTTTTTTTATTTTTCACATTTTTAATATTTTTCAAAAAATAAAAAATACTTGAAAATTCAGGAAAAATAACATTTGAGGCCACAAAAATATAAAAAAAAATAGTTACTATTTTTATTTTATTTTATCCTCATTTTGGATAAAGAAAATCTGCAAAAATTAATTTGAAATCGAGAATTACTTTGTTAACCTCATTTTCAATTTAATTGAAAAATTTGTAGAAAATTCATTTTAGCTCTGTAATTTTCGATTTTTGCATTTCTGGAGTCATGACATTGTTCTCTAATAGTTCAAATTTTTCAATGGCCTGATGGTGTATTTTTCATTATTGCGTTCGGTTCTCCGAATTCAATTTATCATTTGAAGCGTTTTACTATGGAGCACTATGACGATGACTTTCTTGCAAAACTTGCCAAGACTATGCAAGATACTGAGAATTGCTACCACTGGGAATGAGATCCTCGAGGAATCCTTCATCGAATTGAAAATTGATGAGCTTATTACGCAAATACGGAGCAATCAAAAGAAGTTTGCATCCAAAGTGTATATGACACCATACGTGCTTTATTAATAGCGGATGATAATCGTATTATGGCTTCTCAAGGATAGATTTGGCCTCGGCAGAGGCCGGCGAGGTCAGGCCAAGCCTTAACGTCCCCATGCTGCCCTTCCAAGAAAATGATGTTGGAATTTTTACAGCAAAAGAAAAACTGGCCCTATAGACAACTAGTAGCCGTCCGAAAGAAAAATCTTGAATCCTCTGCATTTGCACGACCAATTCTCAAGCTCTCTTTCCTACCAAGAAAAATTCAAGCTCATGCGATGTCGAATTCATGGTCAAAATTCAGACTTCCAGTTCCGAGAAAGATAAAGACTTTCATTTTGAACAAGAATGCACATGAGCAAGAACAAGAATAGAAAAGAATTACCGCGAAGTAGAGTAGACAAGCTGCCGGCAGCCACGTAATGGTAGACCAGCAACTCCTCGTCCTTGGAGTAGTACTAGGCTCTCAGAGGGACCACATTCTCATGCTTCACCTTCCCAAGCACCGCCTCAGTGTCGCCAGATCTGGGTCAGCTAGGCTTGGCCTCAAGCGAGTAGAGGCTCGACCTTGCTCAATGCCAGGGACGTAGAGACTCGCCTTGCCAGACCAAGTGAAGCCTTAGCATCACCGCCCTTGAGTGATGCCAAGCCTCATCAATTTGGCTTGGCTAGGCTCGCCGGCCATTGTTTTGGTGGGCGACTGACTGAGGAAGAAACTAAAGAAGAAAAAAAAATTAAAGAAAGTAATTTAAAAAATAAATTTTATTCAAAAATAAAAATAATAATTAAAAATTTGAAATGATTTTCCTAGAAAAAAATTAAAAATTTGAATTATTTAATAATTTTTCTAGGGAAATCAATTCATTGCTAAACGACGAAAATTGCCAATTCGTTTTTAAGCCTTAGCCAAACATCAGAAAATATAGTCATTTTTCTGGAAAATGATTTTCAGGAAAATATTTTCTAAAAACATCACATTTTTCGTGAAACAAACGGTGCCAAAGTTAAGGCAAATGTCCATAGCACTTGATATTGAATAATTAAATGGGTGGTTGATGGCATGATGCTTTGGAAGAATCTAACATTTTATCACAAAAACAAAATTGGGAATGAGCTGTTGCTGACTATTTTCATCTAACAAATTGGATAAAACAGCATATCCATTTATCAAATATCAATATCTGTCACTTTATGTTAGTCTCACTCATCTTCCTAGCCATTAGTCTAATTTCTCATAAATATTCACATATCCTGTATTCTTAATAGGCTAACATCGCAGTTGTTTATGTACGTGAATTTCTGGATGCACCATTTTTTTTTTTATAAATTTGTCGGTCCAATAGCATTTTGTCAACCACGTTACTCGAGGTGGAGTAAATCCAAGCCAATCACATGTACATACATAATAGAATAATAAAAGATTCTTTACAATAAAGAGGAGAAAAGAACACACAAGCGGCTGTTAATTAAATTAAGATTATTAGCTTGAGTCATCTAGGCTGTGGCATTAGTGCACCCATTTGATAACGCAGGAGCTTTTGGGTTTTGCATTTGGGGCTAGGGTTTGTGCAACTTCATAGTTGTTCACTTGTTGTTTTTCACGGGATGGTAATCTGGTACTTTCATCATTGTACCTTGTCTTGGGATAGAGAATGGTACTTTCAATAACAGAGGTGGAAAAGTGGCAATGGAGTGAAGGATAAGGAGGGTAATTGGATTTTTCTTCTTTGCCTAACTAGCAATCAAATATTTCTTCTACAATTTTGGCATGAAAACAAGACTAGAATTGGATTTGCAGACATATGACTTTGTTGGGAAAAACCTAATGAACTTTTCAAGTTAAAAGAAACTCACGAATAGATATAAATAAGTAAGCTCATCAACAAGTGATATGTTTCGACAAAAAAAAAAAGTGATATGTCAACGGTTCCGTAGCAACGTCACGCACTTCAATATAGATATTTTGCTAGATTGAATTTCAAAGTTTCCTTGAGTGATTTAAAAGTCAAGCAAATGTGCATCATATTTGCTCACATGATGCTTGATTCATGAAATTAATCAATTCATTGTTTGTCACGGGCTTGCTAGTAGAAGAAAAGAAAGAATTATGAAACCAATATGCGTGCCTTATGAAGAATTTGTGGTCCACGTCTTTTGGTTCTCTATATTTAGAGACTGCTCTTAGTTCTGAAATTTGGCCCAGTCCTATGACTTCCTTCATGATTTTTTTTTTAATCAAGGACGAGAGAGCCATTTTAAATGAGTTAGTCCGAGCTCTAATGAACTTTGATTTGGCGCTTCTTTGAGCCTCAGGCTATTACAAGGATTCACATTCATCACTTGATCAATAGAAGGATGGAACAGAAAGCCAATGCCATGGACTTTACAAGACTGTTTGATAGTTTAGACAAGCAAGAAATTAGAATGACAATATATTGTCGAAGCCATTATTGTCATACTCAAAAAAAGTTCCTCCCTACTCTGGTTTCATGACCAGTTTGCGTATCACCATTTTCACATTCATGCTCAAAAGATACAACTCAGCTCTTTGAGGCTTCCTCGTGCCTAACCCTCATGGCGTCGAGATAAGATTTGCCTTGTAGCTCTCTCGTTAGATAACCCTTCATATGTTCTGCCACCGTTATCCTCCTGAACAATACTGGGGTCTCTGGGGTGATGAGGCTCGGTGCGGGTCCAATCTCGGCATCCATCCTCGGACTGAAGAATGTCGCAATGGAGACTCTCTCCTTCTCTGCATTCACCACCGCTCGATGCTCGATGCTTCGGTATATTCCATTTGTTATAATCTGCTATCAGCCAATGAAGAGAAGGCTTTGAGTATGAGACAATGAATTATCCTGAATATGGTCAAATGTTGGTGTTTCAATATTATTACCTCAAGAGTATCTCCTACATTGATGATGAAAGCACCAGGAGAGGTTTCACAGGAACCCACTTCCCATCTTTCCTTATCTGGAGGCCCTCCATTTCATTGACCTGGAGGAGAATGGTGATCGCACAGGCATCGGAGTGAGAGTTGAGGCCTATTACGAGCTCGGGTTGTGGACATGGTGGATAATAGTTCATCCTCATCCCTTGCAACCCGTCTTCGAACATCCCTTCGAGATCCTTTGCCTCCATTCCTAAAGCCTCCACCATAAGGTAGAGGAGCTTATGGCTAGAGTTTGCATTTCCTTTGAGTAGGCATCCAAATCGTCTCTACCATGTAGACAATTTTGTTCTTTAGGCGATAAGGGAATATTTTGGAGCATGCCACACATAAACTCTTGAAGACAAGAAAGCTGTTCATGTCGTAATTACATCATGTGGCATCCTAACCCAACATCACTTACCTAATCAAATGATCTTATACTTTATGCATGTCTGCCCATGGCACAACTTTACACAACAGTTCTATCCTTTTTTTAATGATGTGTTTTCCCCATGGAGAGAGAGAGAGAGAGAGAACCTGAAGAGGAAAGAGGGAGTTTGGGGAACAAGTGAGGCTTTCTGAGAAAAGCAGGGAGGGTCTTGATGGAGAAGATGTCAGCCCAATCAAGCTTTTGGTCTTCCGAGAACACAAAGGCCTGTCCGAAGCCGTCCAATTCCCCCTCTCTCTGCCAAAACTTCTTCTTTTCTTCCATGGCATGTTGAACAGCTCTTCAGTCCCCTCCTTCACTTTCTCTAGCAACTTGGGGCTCACTTCATGATTTATCAGCTGAACAATTGTTAACACAACACTATAATTCATATTTCACCCAGAAACAGGCATTCCATTGAGATCAAGACAGAGAAAGCTCTGATCTTTTGAGTGATGAGTAATCAACAGATCTCAATTCAAACATGAATTAAGAATGTAGCAATAGATAAATCTTTCTTGTTAGCAATCTTACAACAAAGTCAATCGAGGAACTCACATCTCCAAATTACTCTGTGTGGTAATAATCCCCTTTAACAGCAACTTTGCTTTACCTAATCTCAAAGGTACAACAATTAAGTCTACTTTTCCCGACATGAGTTCAATACCTGGTTAACTTACTAAGTAGGGCGTGCAAACAACAGATGTCGACTACCTCCAATTAACTATAATTTAATCTAATAAATTGGTATGAGGTAAAATGTGAGTTCGAGGAGCAAAATAAAGTGAGTCCTGAGCAAAATAAAGAAATTCCACAGGAAAATCTCACAGACTACAGGATGGTGGCTAAAAATCTCAGAGGAAAAGCTAGCTTTTAATCTCTTTCAATCGATGAGCTCCTTTTTTTCTGACACACTTTCTTGAACACTTTGAATTTCCAACGCAGTTGTATTGTACCTGAAAGAAGCCCCAGTCTTTGCACGCATGGTGTAGCTTCTCGAGCTCCGGCTTTGCACCAACCTCAGAAACCAACCTCCCTAAGTCGATCACGGGGACTTGAGGCAAGCCGGAACAAGTGTCAGTAAACACAGGAGATTCTAGATTGTCGCGGATATATCTCTTTGGACTGTGGCCGGTTCTCCTTCAATATGTCTTGAACACACGGCACCAGGAGCGACCTCTCTCGTGTGTTTACATTGTCTCCATTGATAACAATCCAGAGGATGAGAAATCACAGAGAATGATGATTTGTTTGTTCTGAATGATGAGCTTAGTATGCCAACAAGAGAGGAAAGGAGGCGAACCAGTTATGTCATTCTTTTCACTTAGGAGGCTGAAATTTACCCGTGGATTTTTTTCAACGAGACTGTTCATGATAGGAGGTGTCCAATGAGCCTATTGGTCGTAGAGTCCAACGAGGGTAATGCTCCTCATAAAATGTTTTTTCTCCTCACGAATTATTGAAAACATATGTAAATGTCTAGATTTGATTAGTTTGGATGCTATTATATTTTACAATATCATTTTAAGTGTCTTCACAAAATGAGTTGCAAAAAAGTCTCACCCTTGAACAGTCAATATTTTAAAGAATATTTCATCCGTGATTTTTATCATTAAAAGAAGGTCAAATGTCCATAGCACTTGATATTGAATAATTAAATGGGCAGTTAAAGACATGATGTTATGGAAGCACCTAACATTTTATCACAAAAACAAAATAATTGTGGAAGAGTCATTTTCAGCTAACAAAATTGGTTAAAATAGCATATCCATATATTAAAATATCAATATCTGTCACCTTATGTTAGTCTCAACCATCTTCCTAGTCATTAGTCTAATTTCTCGTAATATTTCACATATCACATATTCTTAATAGGCTAACATTGCAGTTGTTTTTTAGCGTCCGTACGGATCGCGCACCTCGACTAATCCTCCGGGAGGGCTAGTGCAGCATCCACCGCCACGACCCTCCGCTTAAATTACCGGCCACCCAGCGAGGTTCGAACCCAAGACCTCTCATGAAAGGACCAAAGCGCAAACCAGCTGGGCCACCAATGGGTGGGTGCTAACATTGCAGTGTTTATGTACATGAATTTCAAGATCCACCATTTTTCATAAGTTATCAGTCCAATAGCGTATTTCGACCACATTACTCGAGGTGGAGTAAATCCAAGCCGAATCTCATATACACACAAGTGGTTGTTAACTAAATAAAGATAATTGGGGTTGGATACCCAAAAATCTATGGACCATCAACTACGAAATCAGTGCACACGGTGCCACCACTTTAAAATCAAATCAAATCAAATCTACCTAGCAAAGAAATTCAAAATGGAAATCTGCCAGTGTAAACTATGTTAACAATTCTAAGTATGTC
Source organism: Psidium friedrichsthalianum (assembly GCA_019149425.1). Lineage (NCBI taxonomy): Eukaryota > Viridiplantae > Streptophyta > Magnoliopsida > Myrtales > Myrtaceae > Psidium > Psidium friedrichsthalianum. The sequence goes on from JAGVVM010020140.1 coordinate 17,346, forward strand.
AGTTGTTTCCATTTGAAAATTTTTTATTATAGGGAGAGATCGAATACTGATCGAATCAAAGGGAAACAATACATATAAGGAACCTACCTATTGACTTGTATACAAAGTAAAAACACCTAAGCAGTAATCATTCTTTTTTCTTTTGAAACCTAAGGAGCAGTTAGTTGAGTGGTCAGCGTTTTGATTTTGATGTGACACGTCAAATCCTCTACGCAAGGTAACTTTAGATGCCACGTGGTAATCAAGTGATGAGCCTGCCCAATACACATACGTAGACTCCTGCATCAATGGAATTAGCTCGGAGGAAGGTCTGAATGCATCGCGTTGTAAAACAAGGCATTATAAATTCCTTAAATCAGTTCTTATTCTAATTAATTAATAAAAATATTCTAGAAACTTTGCAATAAGGCATGCATTGCGTGTACAACATTTGTTTTAAGTGATCCAGTAGGGGCACACCCTAGTTTCTTAATAGAAAATCAAAGTCAGATTTTAATTATATATATGTAATTTATATTTTCTCTGAATGTTTTTCAAAGTTGGCTTCGTTCTCTTTCAAACTTCAATGATAAAGTTTGTCAATTATGCGATTTTCATTGCGATAGAGTCTATGTCTGACATTCATCAAATACATATAGTTAAAATCAGAACTAATAGGGTGTTCATCCTGTTCTCGCCATGCATCACTTCACTGTCTTCTTGATTGCTACATGGTAGAACTTGCATAATTTTGTCATGAGGCCCCCCATTCTCGCTACGTGGCATTTCACTTGCTTCTATGATTGCCATGTGGATAGTTTGGCATTCGCAGACTCGTCATGTGACGTTATGTTTTCTTATTGATTACTACATAAACATGACAACGGGATAGTTTTATCCCGAATCATTTTGGTCTACTAAAGGAGGAATATTTTTGGTCACGATATACGAGTTTGGACTTTTTGTGAGATTTAAAATAAGTTTGGATATAGGCATGTACCTATTCGAGATTTTTAATGATATTAACCATATTTTTTTTAATGATGTCTGAAATAATGTGTTTAAATTTTTTTTATATTATGTAGCCATGGTATTATTCAGTTCTTTCAAATAATATCTTAAAAAATGCATATTGATAGGAACTATCTTTGATTAAGTGATTTGTTTAAGTGATCATAAAACTAAATTGCTGATTAAAGGTCACTCGTGGGTGTGCCATGTGGCTTAATTTGCCCCAGCTTTACGCCCTATGTATAGATTGTAATTAGGGGTCAAGTTTCTAAGTATTCAGTAATTTCTCCAATACAATATATAATTCTCAAAAAAAGGGTTTTTTTCGAAATAGTTTAAAAAATAAAAAATTTACAAAGAAGGGTTTAAAAAAAGGTATTTACAAGATTAGGGGCCCACCCGGCACTAGAGTGCCGCTCGGCCATGCGGCACTTAGAGTGTTGTGCATGGGCCTTAGCACAGCACTTTAAGTGCCGTGCGGCCCGTCTGCGGGCTCGCAAGCTTGTTATTTTTTTCATTTTTTTATGTGATTTAAATTATATTTATAATATTATATTTATATAACTTTGTAAAATGTAATTTTTTTACTTTGAGGCTTATTTTTATACTTACTTATCAATAATTAATTAAAAATTTTATTAAGATGTCTTGTAATTATTTTATTTAGTATGTAATAAATAAATAAAAAATATTTATAAAATAAAATTGATAAGATATGGTAAAGATCACATATCCAGATTAAAAGAATATGGATAACAAGCCTAATAAATTAGGCCTTCCCTCGGCCGCATTTTTTTTAATTTCGTATCTTTTACGTGTTTTAATAATTTTATAGTTATATAACTTTGTAAATATAATTTTTTTCCTTTCGAAGCTTATTTTTATGACATAATTTCAATAATTAATTAGAAAATTTATTAAGATATATGCAATCAATTTATTTAATATATAAATAATTAATAAAAAAACACATGAAAATATAAATAAAAAAAAGTTGTGCCACCAGCCCTGTGAATTTTTTTTATTATTCACAAACTTATATAAAATAAAAATGAATAAATAAATATGAAATTAAAAATTGATGCTGCATCTAATCCCCTGTGAACTTTTATTATTATTTATTCAATAGTAAATAAATTAATTACATGTATCTTAATAATTTTTAAATAATTATTAATAACTATGTTATAAAATTAGCTTCAAAAGAAAAAAAAATTATATTTACAAACTTATATAATATAAATGTTCAAATATAAAATAAATAAATATATATATATATGAAATTAAAAAGATGCTGCCGCATCTGTCCCCCGTGTATTTTTCATTATTATTTATTCACATAGTAAATAAATTAAGTACATGTATCTTAATAAATTTTTTAAATAATTATTGATAATTTGGTTATTAAAATTAGCTTCAAAAGAAAAAATTATATTTAAAAATTATATAAATACAAATGTTATAAATATAAAATAAATAAATAAATATATGAAATTAAAAAAATACTACCGCACCGACCACGTGAATATTTATTTTTTATTAATTATTTACATAGTAAATAAATTAATTACATATATCTAAATTTTTAAATTAATTATTGATAATTATATTATAAAAATAATCTCAAAAGGAAAAAATTTATATTTACAAAGTTATATAACTATAAAATTATTAAAACAAGTAAAAAAATACGAAATTAAAAAAAAATGTGGCCGTACGGGGCCTAATTTATTAACCTTGTTATCCATATTCTTTTAATCTGAATATGTGATCTTTACATCTCTTATCAATTATTTTATAAATATTTTTTTATTATTTATTTACATACTAAATAAAATAATTACATACATCTTAATAAAATTTTTAATTAATTATTGAAAATTAAGTTTTAAAAATAAGCCTCAAAGTAAAAAAATTACATTTAAAAAGTTATATAAATATAAATGTTATAAATATAATTAAAATCACATAAAAAATGAAAAAACAAAAAAAGCTTGCTAGCCACACGGGTCGCGCGGCACCCAGAGTGCTGCACTAAGTGCAGTACAGCACTAGAAATGCCGCGCGGGCCCCAATCTTGTAAATACTTTTTTTAACCCTATTTTTGTAAATTTTTTATTTTTTAACCTAATTTTCGAAAAAAATCCCTCACAAAATTAGTTTATAGTAACTAGGAGTGAAAAATTAATTAAAAAGTTAACAAATTTCTCCAAAAACCAGAGTAGTAGGTTCCAAGTTTCCTGATCTAAATATGAAAATCCTTACAAGCAGCCGCAGCATCAGACAAACATCCTTGTTTTCCCTTTCAGAATGTTTGTCGAAGATGGTTTCCTTTCAGAATGTTTATCCAAGTTTCTAAGTGATTCTTTTCACCCTGTATGGTGGACCTCTGCCAGAGTTTGGGTGTTTATGAATGTTTCCAACCTTTTTCTTGCTTCTCTTACATAATGGTAATCCTGGATGAAAGGCTTTAAAATGTTGTGGAGGTATAATGGCACCAGAAGCAATTTCTCTTCTGCAAGATCTTTTATGAACAAGGAAACCCTAATGCCATGAACAACAATCGACCATTTTAACCAGCTAAACTATTTGTTCGATAGAATGTTATGATATTGCAGGTAGCACTTGCATACATTAGGTAACATAAGGGAAATGATCATTCTCTTCCAATGACCCATAGTTAAATGCACCCCCAAGTGGCTTTTATGAGCATAATATAACAATTCTACTTTATTAACCAGAGTTTACTTTATCAATCGATAAACTTGAGCATGGTGCCTGCAAGCAAAATCTCCCTGAAGGACCCTTTTGGGAAAAGCTCTTTAAAATCTAATGCTATAGCACTCATTCCCATTCATATTTATTGAGAAGAATTCAGGAAGCCTCGTTCTATTTCCACTTTTCAATCAATTCTCTCAACCAGCTAGAGAGAACTGTAGCTGGAGATTTCAATAATTGCAGATCTTGTTGAACAACTCTCTCTCCTGCTCACTTGCTCGCACACTTGTCCATACGTTAATGGTTTTTTTTTCAGTAAAATATGTTGTTGTATCCTTGGTCTAGAGAATGTCCACTCACATCCTAGGCAAATAAAGCTGGCCTAGTGGAATTTCTTGTAATTATGAAGGTTAATGAAATTGTAAGCATAGAACTAGTGGTTCATTAGTTGCATAAGAACCATTCAGAAGTTTGCTCCATCAAGGATAGGTCACATCTCGAGATGGTGGGTACACTTATCCAGACTGAAACTAAGTATAGTTGCTTAGTGGAGTGTGTTTCAGCCATATGATGGTTGATATGAATAGGTGTAAAATTTGCCTAGTAAACAAAAGGTAGAGTAGTGGTGTTCAGCCATGTGATGATTGCTATGAATAGTGTAGAATTTGCCCAATTAACAAAAGGTAAGAGTTTCAGATGCCCGGTCTTTTCATTGGCCGAATTTCCAAATGACCTGTTTATCAAATGTAGCTTTCCTCCAGACTGGGTATTCTTAGCCAGATTGCCATTTGAGAAATGGGACATCATGTGCTTGGTTAAGTATTCTTAGCCAGCCTGGGTATTCTTTTTGTCCCAAGTGTCCTACAACTTTGACTATCGTTGCTGCTGCTGCTCCGCCACCTCCAGCCGCACGTCGCCTCCCCAGTCGCCATCCCAACAAGCTCGTCATCGCCCCCAGCCGCCATCCCAGCCAAGCTCGTTTGATGCCAACACCACCACCACCTCCACTTCATCGTCATCGTAGCCATCTTCCTCCATCATTTGCTATCAGCCGTTGCTCCCATCATCGTCCCCGTCACCCATGTGAGCTTGTGAGCTCGCCGTCGAGCGTCGCGTCTCGTCGTCACCGAGCCTAACTCACCGCCGTCCTTCCCTCCGCCACCTCCAGTCGCTCGCGATCAAGGGTCGCCACCTCCATCGTGCTTCGCTGTCTCCAACTACTCATTGCCGTTGGATGGCCGTCGCCGACCCAACTGAAGCCGCTACTACTAGCTCGTCTCTCTAGTCATAGCTCGAGCTCGCTCCACCACCACCTTCTTCTCCTCTAGCTTTACTCGCCACCGCCCTACTCCACCTTGCCATCACCATTAACCCGGCACCCTCGTCAAAGCTTCGCCACGAGCAGCCGTCAGAGCAACCTCCAATGCCTTGAATCTCCTCTGTCCAGCCCCTTTTTAGCCTCACTGTGCTCCATTTAGTTGTTTAGCTAGCATCGCCGATCGCCATTGCCACCGACTACTGCCGCCACTGGAGTTCATCACCACCAATCAGTTTAGCTAGCATTTGTTCGTCATCGCCGACGTCGTAGTGAGTTAGCTCCTATGGAGTCGGACCCCATAAGATCCTTACCATGGATGGCGTTGTGACTAGCCCGAATACTGACCCTAAGGATTTAGTATCTGAGATGGAGTTTGACCCGAGGAGGAGTCGATGGAGTTAGATCTGGAGCCGGATTCGCCGTTTGATGGTGGTCGAGTTGAGGAATAGCGTAGTTACCCTTTCCTTTTTTTTTTTTTGTGTATCCTTTTGGTAGGGAAGTTAGTGTAATCAACCACCGCCCCTTTTTGATGCATGTGGTTGTTCTTGGATAGGCTTGTTTATGCTCTCGCTGTAAGTAAATGTTATGTGTATGAAAGTGTTATTGTTGTTACACTATTGTGTTCATTATCTCTCTTCATCCCCTTTCGTTGTTTGTTAGTTGGGGTGTCTTGATTTGCTTCCGCTAACGTTTATCTCTGCGCGTTAATTGGGTCAACGACAAGTCCTGAGATTTTGCAATCTTGACAACCACCTTTGGACGGATGTCGCGCGTTCGTAGGATAAAAATACACCATAGGAAATCTATGAATAGGGGAAGGATCTCCATGGGATCCAACTTCATAGGGCCCACTTTCCAACTCCATCGCAGGGTACGTCGAATCCTTGGAGTGGACCGTGTAACACATCCCCATCGCTTAGAGTCCACACCAAAAATGGTTGAGGCTTCTAAAATGCATCCCCTACGTCCACCCACACATACATGCATGCCTAAAATACACCCTACCATCTCCCATCAGATACTCCATCACCACGTGATTGATATCCTCGGTATCCCAAAACGCTTGCATAGGATCATTCATTCTTAGGGTTTGGGTCTAAAAGGTTTGGGGACACAACAATGAGATATAAATCTCAATAAGCAAACTCCCTAAGCCTCGTTTAGGGTAACACATACTTCGGATCACCTTAAACATGTAGTTCTAACCACCAGAACTAACATAATATAAACACAATTGAATCACAACCACAATTATCCACATGGTACAACTCAACTAGGGCCACACTCACATCAGTATGATATTTGCTAATAACCCAGACGTACCCAAAATACAATAACAATCACATGGCATTCTTCAACTACATATCACACTCAAATGTCTAGATTATTAATGACTGGCATAACATGCATCAGGCCCTTGCTACAACCCATATCAAATGCATCAAGCTAGCGATCCTCTAACAATGACCCACGTAAAGCGCATCAGGCCCTTGCCGCAACTCATGTCAAACGCATTAAGCTGGCAATCCTCCAACGACTCGAGTAAAAAGCATCAAGTCTGTGAAGCTATCCGCGTCAAACGCATTGTTGACGCCTAATTTTTGACTTTTTTTTCTCCCACAAAATAGAATAGACCAAATCATGTAAATGCGCTCATTGCTCTTTAAAAAAAGGAAAAAAAAGTAAATAAGCAAATAATAAAAATAAGAAATGCCAGATCAAACCGAGTCAACCCAGACCCGCCATAAGTACAGGCTCACTTTTATTTTGCTCTATTCCGTGATTTTGTAATTCCCCTCCCCCTCCCTTTTGTTTTATTTTTTCTTAGCCCAAACTAGCTGCCCTTTTTTTTCCTTCTCATGCTTACCTACATGGAGTAAGACAAAGCCAGAAGAAGATATTACCATTGCTAGAGAGAGGAAGAGGATAGCTGTAAAAGGAATTAGCAAAAAAAAGAATATCTAAGAATCTCTATAACAGAGAATATCTAAGGATATATGCAATAGAAAATATTATCTGCAGCAGAGAATATTGGTTTATAGCAGGATACGATAACTACAGTAGAGATATTAATTATAACAGGGGATAATATATGCAACAGAGAGCAATATTTGCAGTAGAAAGTGCAAGTTGTGTTGGAGTAGCAAATACTTCGGGTATGCCGACATGAGTTTAGGGAAATAGAAGTATAAACCAACGACATGTGATTCCTACGCACAGAATGCGGGGGTTCGGGGGCAGCGCCCCCCGACACGGAGGTCCCGCTAACCGGGCAATGGCGGGGATTCATTACTTGTGGGACCTATTTTCAGCCTATATATATTGTTTTTTCGTTCATTGTAACCGTGCGACGGAAAACTCATAATACAGACTGCAGGATGAAGCCCTTTTCTGGGTAACCTGGGTAAATCGCGTTGTTCGTTTTTCTATCTCTGCCATTCTTCCGATTCGATCAGATAAATCTCATCAAGTTGCAGCTGAGTTGAACTGTGACATCTCGAATTTCGGTTGTCTGTAAGATAAAATAATATTAGATTTTCAAGAATTAAGAGACAAAATTTGGACATCGCCTTGAAAGGCGTGAATTGACAGTTTGGCTTCAAAGTGTCTAAAGGAAGGGCAAAATTGGAAATTGCCATCTCCATTCCGAGTTCTTTTCCGATCGCATTGAGCCAATCAGCACCAATTAAACCCCTACCGGTTTTGAAATTTCACGAATTTCGAGAAATGTCTCGTCGGTCATGCTTTTTAACCAATTTGACCAGTTTTGACTGAAAATAATTGAAGCCCAAGTTTTTCAGTCCAAATTTACTGATAGTCCAAAATCGATCGATTCGGTCACACCTTAACGTCGCTTTCGATGAATAGTAATCTCAATAATGCACCCTAGGGATATATCTACTCTCTCTCATCTCTTTCTTTCTCTCATCAGCAAATTCTCTCCCTTTTTCTCTCTCTAAATTTCGGATCTCTCTCTCTTGCGGCCTAGTTTTTTGCTGCCAACTTCAACTGACCGCCGACGGAAATCTGACCGTTGGATCATCGCGATTTTTGGGTATGTTGTAGTTCATTGTCTTGTGGTTCTTTTCCAACTTGAATCACTTCGATCCAAAGGCGTTTGGGCCTTTCAAATCTGCTTTGACATTTTGGTCGACGAACCAGTCTTTGTTACCCGAATTTGATGTAGGGCTCATGTTGATATATGTTGACCCCAGCAACCCCTAGAGCTCATTTTCATGTGAAAACATTGATTTTTAGCTTGAGAACTACCCCGTTCAGCCCTTGATCAGCCTTGGTTTGGATGAAATCCATCGAATCCGTCGTCCCTTTTCGTTCGCCGCCTTGCGTCGCCGCTTTCACACACGCTTTCTCAGCTCTGTTTCATCACCTCAGCTCGATTAGTAAGTTATACCTCTATTCTCGATTAGAATATTGCACATGCCATAGACTAGTTCTAGGGTCCGATTCGAGGTAAATTGTTTAGGAAAAATTGCAGAATTAGCATATTGAGCAAATTGATTATGTGGCATGGCTATGATATATTATTTGGCTTGGTATGTTGCTGTCCTTGGCTGGATATAGGTTTGTTTGTGGTGATTGATGTGGATCCCGCGAGGTTCGGGTACCGGAAAAATGAATTTTTGAGGGATTTAGAGCAAAAACGGGCCAAATAGTGTTTTAAAATCACTGTTCACACGACAAACGAACACTGTCACAGTGCTGCCCAATTTGATTTTGATTTGAAAATGACAAGTTTTGTGGGTCCTGTGTGGATCGAGTATCGAAAAAATGGTTTTTGGAGCATTTATGCAAATAGGGCCCGAACAATATTTTATATTAGTATTTCAAATATTTGGGGTCCGTATTCGTGTTCAAAATAATATTTGAGGGTGGATTGGATGTGTTTGACTTAAATGCCTGATTATTTATATCGAGCCATTCATTAGCTATTATTGAAATCTTGAGATTGTGGTCCCAAATGGACTCGATTTGATATTTTCTGGCCTTGCGATTTTGAATACTTGAGTTGAGACCTGAGAGTTAGGTCTAAGGGTGTTTAGTATTCTGAGAAGGGATTTAGAGGTTAGCTTGCTGAGATTTGTCTCATAGGTGATTGCCCTTATTTTTCAGACCCTAGAACGTAAGCATGGCAGGAATACCACAAGATTTGATATCCAAGTGGTGGAGTACCCAGTTGGCAAGAATAATTAATGGTGAATCGGTGGTTGCTGATGGATGTGGTCACCCTGAGTTGTTGTTGTTGTTAATATCTGTAAAGTTGATATTCAAGTGTAAAATGGAGCTAAGATTATGTAATATATGAGGTTGTTGTGGTTGCGCTAGTCCTTGCTCATTCGTTGTCAGGGGTAAGGTATCGCTTCCGCTAGCATGAATTTGATATTAAGGTTTTTAGGTCGGCGACAGTCTTGGATGTCACATGTATTGACCGTCGGTGTACAGATGTCGCGCGCTCATGGGGTTCGGGGCGTGACATGAACTGGCTCTCCG